>CM072151.1:24072139-24245257 GCA_036850595.1 Rhyacichthys aspro
TAGCAGGGTGTTCAAATACTTATTTTCCTCACTGTATGTGTACATGTATGTATATATGTACATTTATTATGCTTAGAACTTTTCTAATCAATTACTGTCTTATTTATCCTCTGAAGCCCCCCTTTGACCCAAACCAGCCACCTCCATGCCTTCCCTGGAACAGCCATGAGGGAATGTGGAATGAGCAAAGGGAGCCAGGGAACTGGAGTGGAGGGCCTCCCAGAGAAGGCAGTCCCTGGAATGGTCCTGGTGGGTCTGACTCAGGCCCGTCTTCATGGAACTCGTATGATCCATCGACAACTTGGGGTAACCAGCCCGACCAGCCTCCCTGGGGCCAAAGGGAGCCACCGTTTCCTCCACGAATACAGGCACGTGGACTGGGCTTTCTCTGTTGTGGCTCTGCTGTGATATCAGTAGATTTGTCAACAAAATAGCAGTCTGTCTTTAATTGTTTTCTCAAATACTGACGATAGCCATTTTGGCCCAATCCCAATTCTACCATTGCTCCTACCCCTTATCCCTTGTTTTGTGCATTCACAAGAGATGAAGGACTATCCCAATACTCATTTGGATCAAGGGGAAGGGGTAAGGTCTGTATACCCCTCCAAATTTTCGTGGACCACACTTGAAAGAAGGGGTATGATAAATCCCAGCATGTAGTGTGTTCACCAGCACCACGGCTGCGAAAGAGGTGCAAAATTTAAATAATTTTGGCAAAAATAAAGATCTTAACTCGTTTATGTACTAATCCGCTTTCTCCTCACAAAGTTTCTGAAAAATCACTGTTTGCTAGCATTAGCGTCACATCAACATGTCGTGTGTTCGCAGAACTTTTTAAGCATTTTATTAGCTAATGCATAACACTGCACTCTTTATTTGTCGATATCAATTGGTGTCATCAACAAACAGTCCTTTTTGTGGTTGTTGTGTCTTCTGTCTGTGAGCAGGCACTGGGGGAAACGGCAATCGAATACGCTGTATGTTGATGACGTATACCCACAGATTTATTAGTAGACCATATTGTGAGAATCTGTTGGCAAGAATCATGACATATTTTTATCTTTATCTACCCAAAATAATGTCAACTAAAAACTACAGCTAACACATACCACACATACCACATAAACTCAACTTAATTTCACTAAACGGTAATGATCAGCTTAACTTTAAGCCTGGTTTAAGTTTTAAAAGGACTTTTATTAAACTTGACTAAACTAGCAATAATGTCAGATTTAATTAAACGTTGTTGGTGCTTCCATCAATTTTGAGTCTCTCTGAGAGAGTGGTCTGACTTCTGCCATGCCTAATAAATACTTAATTTTAATGTATGTGTAAATATCACTTAATCACAAGATGTTACAAAAAATATAAATCAGAATGAATAAATTATTTAATATTACTTTGTTAACTTATTTATTTATTCTGAAACAACAATGATTTAATAAGAAATCCTTCTATTTTTTTTTTTTACAGAGACCACCTCATTTCCGAGGGCCATTCCCTCCACACCAACAACCTCCTCCATTCAACCAACCTCCCCCTCCACCACATAACTTTGGTCGTTTTCCTCCACGATTCATGCAAGATGAATTTCCCCCGAGACATCCATACGACCGGCTGCCGTACACCCCACACCGCTTTGATTATCCTCAGGAGTTTCCCGGAGGTGAGCCAAGATGAAATTCAATTCAATTCAGTTTTATTTGTATAGCCCAGTATCACAATGACAATTGCCTCAAAGGGCTTCACAGTAAATGAACACACAAGACAGTAAATGCACAAACAGGCAGAGCAAGACATCATCCCCTGTCCTTAGACCCTCCATCAGGGTAAGGAAAAACTCAAAAAACCCAGCCGGGGAAAAAGAGAAACCTCAGGGAGAACCACAAAAGGAGGGATCCACTCCCAGGACGGACAGGCCGTGCAATAGATGTGTCACTGACAGATAGTCAATTATATATACAAGTGAATGAAGTTAATTAGGATAAAGTCCATGGTAATCTCAGCAGGAACAGTTCATCTGAGTGAGAGGGACTGGTAGGGAAATGTCTTGGATCTATTTCTGCTGTTATTATTTTCTTCCTACCAAACTTGGACTTTGCAGACATGCCAGGCCCGCCCCCGCACCACCACCCCAACCAGAGGCTACCCCCCTCAGGTATGGGGGCTGACCGGCCTCCTTGGAGCGGAGGTCAGCATCCAGACTTTGGACCACCTCCCCATGGCTTCAACGGTCATTCTCCACACGTCCGGCATCGACAGCACTCCGTCCAAGATGATCCCAGTCTAGTTCCCAATGTTCCCTACTTTGACCTCCCTGCTGGGCTGATGGCTCCACTGGTCAAAGTGAGTAACAACTCAAGGTCAACTTAGATGTGTAGACAGTATTCAGCATGTTACACAGTACACTTTCATTCTCTAGTGTTTTACTGTCATGTTCTTTGTACACAGTTGGAGGACTGTGATTACAAGCCCCTAGACCCAAAAGACATCCGTCTCCCTCCTCCCATGCCACCCAGTGACCGGCTCCTTGCAGCTGTTGAAGCATTCTACAGCCCTCCGTCCCACGATCGGCCTCGAAACAGGTACAGTCATCATCTGACTGAACCAGAGCAGTCTTAATTTTTATAAACGGTCAGATTTCTTTGTAAATTTAGTGCAAATGATGTGCAGTGGGAAAAGTCTCACTACATACTCTGAACCCATTCACTTTTTTGAGTGAACAAAAAATGTCACTTTAGGTTACATTGTAGTTTTCTTGTGAGGGTTTAATGCTAAAGTTATTACAATATTTACAAGGACATTTTTGTCATTTCTTCATAGATGCCATAAGTTGTTAAAATGGTTTCCTCTGATCCAGCAGCAAATAGCAGGGGCACTGAGTTTGTCACTCTTACAGCCCCAGGAAAAATGCTGTGTTTTAGGGCGCAGTCACACCAGGGACTCATATCCCACTGAGCTCCACTCACACATGCAATGAATTGTCATGTTATGTATAATGTAGCAACCGTTGCGTGCTGTGGCGCACCTCTTCCAACTCTGCCCAAACCTGGAAGCATTTCATTCTCAAGCACGGACGGGAGCACCCACATCAGCCAAGTGAACCAGACTCAGGGGCATTTCAGGTCTGAGCGCTTAACGGTTTGCCTGGTGTGAGTACACCCTTAGCCTCACTGTAGCTTGGCCAGCCAGACGACTTTCTCATTGCATTACATACAGGTTTAGGTAGCTTACTACGATCGAAAATAAGCACTGAACTCGATATTACACCCTGTGTCCATTTTTCTGACAAAAACGACAGAAGTCATTTACCATCACTGAAGCATCGGTCACTTTCCGCCACATCTGTGGTTTCTCTGATTGGTTTACTCAGCGAGCTTTAGTTCCACCCATGGTCTCGCCTTAAGATTCTTTTCAAACCCCTCACTACCAGACTGATTTGTTTGTATCTAATACAATGAAAAAGCCGTTTGGCTAGCCACGCTGGCCTCACTATTCAGGTTTTGAGAATATGTCCTCCAGGGAAGGGAACAGCAGGTTTAACCACTCTGTCAACAGAAGAGCAGTTCCCACCACATGGTGATGTAGGATGACAGTCTGCTCTCCACTGCGTATTGATAAATGGCTGTTAGGATATGAGAGCTGAGTCCAGCCTGCTTCAGCCTACTAAGAGAATACAGATGTTGGTTGGACTTTTTAAATAGTTCTGCCCATGTTAGTAGTCCATGTGAGGTCATTTGAGATGTGCACACCCAGGTATTAAAAGGTAGACACCATGTCTATAGCTGTCTCTACCGATGAAGAGGAGAAGGGGGTGTGCCAGTAAAATGACTCATTATTGTGGGAGATTAGTCCCACCAAACTCCAAACTTCACAATATGATTGCTTGTGTATTTGTCAGAACAATGATATGTGCGTGTACAGTAGGGAGTTCAGGACACACCCCGGGGGCAAACAACAAGTTGAGTGTGATGGTGGAGAATGAGACACTGTGGACTTTGACTCACTGTAACTCAAGACCCAGTTGCAGAGAGATAATTTTAACAGCAGTTTGGTGTCATGGTATCAGTCTTAGATTGTTCTGACCTTGCCTAAAGGAGACCTTGAATACCCGTTTTCCAATTAATAAAGTTCCTTGTCATTTTATGTTACATGTTTCAATCAAAATGTGTCAAGGTTTAGGTTATTCAGGGCCCTGGGAAACGATCACTGAATCACTCCTCAGAAACCCTCGGTTTTGGCTGCTGGTCCTTTAACTAAACTGAGTTCACCTCATGTCCGCCCCTATATGACTTATATAGGGGCGGACCTATGAACGCAACTCTTTACGGAGTTGTGTTCGTACAAAACTACAATTTGTTTTTTTTGTGATTTTAAACATTCTTGTTAAAATGGAAAGTGCATCATTGATTCAACCAAGGATTATACGTTATAAGAGTCTGATTAAAGATGAAGAGTCCTGGGAAGAGACTGGGGAAGCCAGGGTGAGAATAAGTAATGGTAAGTTATTGATGGGCAAACTAACTCTGTTGAAAACACTCTTAATGAATTTAAAAGCATATTCAACAGACACAGAAGGGAATGATACATAAGTCCGTGTACGTTGTGGCCAATGTATTTTTGTCTGGATATTGTGATATGAAGCCTCTGTTAACCTTAGTTGCTACATCGACTCCAAAAGCAAACTCCGCCCGTGAACAGCATCGCAGCTTCAGGGCATCCTGCTGTACTTTATGGAAACCTGCTGGGACAATTAGTCCTCATACCCGGGGCTGGGGCACTCAGTATGGGGCAGGACTGACTGCTATTGCCAGAGCTGAGAGGAGCAAAAGATAAACTGTAGTGCATGAGTTCCGTGCCTCAGGACTCTAAAGTCCTGTAGCCTACTTGTAGTTTGTTTGTTTTGTTTGTTGACACCTCAATTTCTGATGCACAAGACTTATCCATAGCTTACAAGCTCTGTGGACAGTGGGCATTGACCGGTCCCAAACTAATCCACTGCAAAGCCGGACCCCCAGTGCTCCTTACACCCCAACCCACTCAAGCCCTCAGGGCAGCCACATATCACAATATTAAACATCCTGTCATCCTGTATTGTTGCATTTTAGTTTCTTTAGTTATATTTTGTGTTTTTTGAAATGCTTTAGAACAGTAAGATATTGAGAACACTGGAGTTACACTGGAGCGACATGCTTCTTGTCTACATGTCAGCTTATAAGCTCAAATAAGTGCGATTACTGACTCTGTCTACATATAGCTTAACTAAAAGTAGCATTTTTTCTTTATGTTAAAATGATCTTTAAGCAGTAAACTGTCATGGAATTGTTGCTTCGCTGTAGCAAAGAAAACAACATGGTGGACGCACTCTTCGCTCTGTGGCCTGTAAAGGGGAGTGACGCGAGGAGAGAGCCCACCTCCTTGGATTATGTTGTCACAGTCAAGGGTTTTTTGCCCAAGTGCAGAGACTCTGCCAGATAACAGAGAGATCCCACAGTTGCTTTATTTTACATTTTGTACATTAGTAGAGATCCCAAACATACAATAATATGCACAGAAAGTACATCAAAGTGGTTTTTGCATGTAATGTCCTCTTTAACAACAGCAGAACCTCAAAATCTTCCTTGGTCCTTTTCTCTGTGCTTGAATTAATGGCATACATCTAATGATGACATTGACATCTGCTCCATGCGTGCCACGTGTAAATATATGCGCTTCTGTTTTGTGTATCAGAATTAACTCTGACCTTGTTAGTCTTGTGCAGTCTGAACACAGTAAAGAAGCCTACCCCATGTACTAAATATATAAAATAACTGCACTTTCCCGACTCCTAGTGCCCTCTCACAATGAGAGAATTAATGTTACCACATAAAAGCGCAGGGACTTTTGTACTCAGTTGTCTGCAATGCATACAGTGCTATGAAAAAGTAGTTGCTCTCTTACTGATTTCTTATTTTTTTTGGACATTTGTCACACTTAAATATTTCAAATAATCAAATACATTGAAATATTAGACAACGATAACTCAAGTAAACACAAAATGCAATCTTTTTCTGAAATGCTGTGTTAATTTTACACCAGATGTAACAGGACACATAAGTTCCAAAAAGTTCAACTTTTGTCTCCTCAGTTCACAGAATATTTTCCCCAAAGTCATTAGGATCATCAAGACATTTTTTGGCAAAAGTGAGACGAGCCTTCATCTTCTTTTTGTTCAGTAGTGGTTTTTGCCTTAGAACTCTGCCATGGATGATTTTTGTCCCATTTCTTGCTTATGCTTGAGTCATGAACTGACCTTAACCGAGACAAGTGAGGCATACAGGTCTTTAGATGTTGTTGTGGGCTCTTTGTGGCCTCTTGGATAAGTCTTTGCTGCGCCCTTGGGGTGATTTTGGTAGGCCGGCCACTCCTGGGAAGGTACACCATTTTCTCCATTTGTGGATAATAGCTCTCACAGTGGCTAGATGGAGTCCCAAAGCAAGAAATGGCTCTGTAACTCTTTCCAGACTGATAGAGATCACTTGTTTCTTATTTGTTAATTCATGGTTGTTTTTGTGTAACATTTAAATTTGTTTGATGATCTGAAACATTTAAGTGTGACAAATGAGCAAAAGAATGACAAATCAGGAAGGGGGCAAGTACTGTGGGACCTCAATATTATCTTCTGTGTTTTATAAAACATGTATTTTCAATGTTTTGGGGTCTTGAAATGGAGAAGTGAATAGTTTTTAAAATGTGTTTCCAACTAAGCTGGACAAAGACTGCTCAATGTGAGTGTACAAACTGTAACTACGCCATAAAGACAAAAGTATTTGCCATTGCAACAGAAAAGGCTCTATCTTACAGTTTGCTGATGTGTTTTCCCCCAACAGTGAAGGCTGGGAGCAGAATGGCTTGTATGAGTTCTTCAGAGCCAAGATGAGAGCCCGAAGGAAAAAGGAGCAAGAAAAACACAATAGGTGTGTTACTTTTGTCTGGTTTTTCCCTTTATTGAAAAGAAATTACATGCATTTAAAGTCAAGTTTAGTCAGTTTACTCATGTTATTACTTAAGGTGAACAGCATTTACTATTGATTCACACATTTGCGGCGTTGCCATAGCAACACAGTTGCAGATAGGGGTGGGTCCTAATAAGCTTTCATTTTCTAGGGGCCATGAAGGATGTGACCCAAATTTCATTTTTATACGAGAAACTACATATCACAGTGCAATATTTGGTGTGACTTTTTCCTCAAAACAGCAACAGTTCTTGTAGTTTCACTTTTTGTTTTGTTTTGTTTTTTTAAGATATTTTTGGCCTTTTTTTGCCTTTATCTGATAGGACAGTAAGCAGACAGGACACAGGGCGAGAGAGCAGAATGACATTGGGTAAATGAAACAAATGTAATTGAACTCAGGTCTCCCAGGTACATGGTAGGCGCTCTACCAGGTGAGCCACTGAGGCGCCCACGGTCTCAGTTTTTGAATGATCTGGGCAGGTTTGTAGAATCCCAGACAAAACCTCTACTTTCGATATAGTTTTTTTTGTAAAAAACTTCAATATTGAGATTATCTCGGAACAAGAAGTACTCTAACGTGATGGTCTAACTCTGGTCCCAGCATCAAGGAGTCTGGCTTGGTTCTAGCTGGGATTACAGGGTCTGGTTTAACCTACATTCCTTCTAACATTTGAGGGTCTGGTCTTGTTTAGTCATGTTTGGTTTTGTCTGGGCTTGTCCAAATGTTACATCAAAACCTGCCCAGACGCTTCAAGAACTGAGACAGTGGAACTACAAGAACTGTTGCTGTATTAAGGAAAAGTTACACCAAATATTGATTTGATTTAGAATTGTTTACTAAATGTCTGTGTCCCTGCCACAGGAATTACATTTAATTTATATTGGAGGTTGCTGCTCAGCTGAGGGTATTGTGTCAGTGAGATAGGCATGATCTCATGTCTACGAACCATTAAATTATTAGGAGAGTGTATATTTTTGGGCTAAAGGTTACTTAGGGCGGATTTAACATCCTCATCTATTAAGAACCTTGATGGGAAACTTTGAAGGCGTGTAAAGGTTGTTGTTTTTTTTTCACAGCTCATTTCTATTACAAGATGCAATGAGATGAATCAACAATATACTAGGACAGTGGTTCTCAAACTCTTCACACCAAGTCTTTCCAAGTACCACCTTAATGCCGATACTGATCTATACCATTTTTAAGTTTTATATGAGCACATACCTATCTACCTACAGTATATGAAATTTTGTTTGCTGTTTGCTTATGTGCTGCTTCTTTGAAATGACATTTGAATCCTTCATCTTTTTAGGACTCCAAGCATTTAGTGGCATAATAAAGTAGGGGTGGGAATCTTTGGTCATCTCACGATTTGATTCCGATTCAGGGGGCCACGATTCAGTTCAAGAACGATGCATCATATGTTTCTCTACATTTTCTTATAGAACACCTTACTAACTCTCTACAAGATTAAAGCAAGAAATCAATTATGTTTTAAACTGGTACTACTGGTAAGCAATCTGCTTCACAGTAATGTGCAAAATTAATATTGTAATAGTCTTTTGGGAAGTAACAACTACAGGCTGTGTTACCTCCTCCACCTCCCGATAGAAACGTGAAATGTGGTTTCACATATTAGTTGTATTGCCAAAGTATTTTAACCTACATCCGCATAGTATGCACACAGTGTAGCTCTAGTCCAGTAGTTGCTTGCCTTCTGATTCAGTCTCATAAAACCCGAAATACCTCCATACCATAGCTTTTAATGAAGTTAGTGCTGCTCGTATGTGTTTAGCCTATGTGTTTTTGAAAAAAAGCAACTAATGTGCCTCAACGTAGATATATGTATGTACACCGTTAGTAGTCCTGTAGTGGAAGAATGCATTGACGTGTGTTCAATGGACATAAAAAATTGATTATTAAAATCCTTGCATGGATTCAAACTCTTTTTAACGTGAATCGTAAAGCATACAAAAAAAAAAAAATTCCCTACTCCTATAATATAGTGTATTAAGTCAAAAAGTAGTAGTCCTACATTTTGTAGTCAGAAGAGATTTCCAAGTACCACCACAGAGAGCCAGAGTACCACCTGTGGTACCTCTACCCAGTGTTGGGCAAGCTACTTGTAATGAGCTAAGCTACCAGTTACTCTACATTAAATGCAGCTTCACTACTCACAACTACCCCCCAGAGAAATGTAGCAGGCTCAGCTACAGCATAATGGCAAAAGTAGTACTACATTTAAGCTATTTTTTGGAAAGCTCGTGTATTGAGCTTTCAGATTATGTATAAATCTCAGTAGTAAATCTCTTAGTAGTTTCTGGTAATCCTGAAGAGCTTGATTAGCTGAGCAGCTGTGAGATGGAGCTGGTTGAAGCTAAACTGTGCAGAGCTGTGGACCTTCAGGAATTGAGTTTGAGACCCCTGGTATAAATATTGGGGTGGTCTTTGATGGTTTTGATTATTGGGGAGTATCCCCTGGCTTGTACGTTACTAAAAGTTATTATAAAAAAAAAACATTTCTAAGTTGAGTCTCTTGCCCCTAAAACCATGGAACTTTCATAGCAAGCGAACAGTGTAAAATCTCTGCTAATGTCCTTCAAACACTTTGGCTTTCGTTTTGTTAATGTGTCGCATGTGATGGCCGCTCTAGTCAAGTCAAATCAAAGACAGGGCGTTCGTAAAGGCGCACGGATGCGAGTGTTTATTAGCTGTTGCCAGTTTGGGTTGTGATGTACAGAGGCGATGCACTATAGGACACCTAATTTCCTTTTTAAAATACCGAGTAGAAGCCAAAAACGTTAAATAAGTGAGCTGGTCTGTGAGAGAAAGAGGGGCAAGTGAGCAGTATTTGTGGAGCGAGTCTTTTTGTTTATTTGCCGTTGCCAGTTTGGTTTGTGATGTAAAGTGAGGCGATGCACTAAGGAACACCTAATTATCTAAAAAAAATAGCGCACAAAAGCCGAAAACTCTGCTAACTGAAAGTGCAGTGGTATCAGACTGTGTCAGGCTGCGTACTGCAGAGGCTGTGTAAGAAAGAGGGGCATGGGCAAGAGTTTGTGGAGCAAGTGTGAATCTCTTTCATTGTGGTGTGAGGTGATACTACACTATATGTGACTCCTAAGCCGAAAACTCTGATGCATAGTGTCCTGGCTGCATCGGACGGAGGCAGTGAGAGAGGGGAAATGGTATGCCTGGGAAAATGTAGCTTAGGCACATGCTACTGTACTACTCGATAAACAAAAGAGCTTCGCTACCAAAAACCAATTTGATTCAGAAAACACCTAAGCTACCACCACACTACTGAGAAATGTAGTTAAGCTAATTGTGTTGCTACTGCCCACCACTGCCTGTTTGAGAACCACTGTACTAAAATGTTTGGGTAAATTCACATCACTAAACTCCAGACAGCGCATATTTGACCAGTATTTGTTTGAACTAAGGAAGCCTAAGGAACTCTATCCCGATGCTTAGCATGTTTCTGAACTACTTCAGTTCACCATGGCCAACCATGGAGAATCTCTGGAATCACTTGAGGATGATTAAAAAGCACTGCTGAATATCATAAAAATGTATAGAGTAATGTGAGAGTCTGCTATTTAAAGCACTTGATGAAGTGAATACATGTCTAATGTTCCCGTGGTGTTCCCTCATGTCCTCTACAGTGGACAAGGGGACAGTCGCTCCAGGAGCAGGGGAAGGTCTTCATCTCGTTCCAGCTCTCATTCATCCAAATCCTCCAGGTCACAGTCCCACTCCTCTCGCTCCCAGTCCCGCAGCCGCTCTCGCTCCTACTCAAGATCCAGGTTTGTGCAACTATATTTTGAACACATTTTGGAAGGCCTTTAGATATGAGCGCCTTTGGGCTTAGTCTTTTACTTTGCACATAATTACGGGGGTTGTGATCCTAAAATTGGATTTTTAAAACTGGCTTGCCTTAGAATCCTACATGCGGAAAATAGCACCTTAAATACCACCAAAAGAAGATGCATAAACATTGAAGTCTCTCACTCACTCCAGGCTGTGTGCTGATGCACTGATCTCTGTCTTACTTCAGATCCAGGAGTAGGTCCCGATCGTCTCGAAGCCGCTCTCGCTCCAAGTCTCGTTCACGGTCTCCTGTTAAAAGGCGAGGGACAGCCAAATCCCCCCTGTAAGTCTCACCAATCAATCTTTCAAAAGCTCAATTATGCTTGCTTCTGTGCTGCACTACCTTGTGCTTCTCCTTTTAGCTCCACTTCAGCTTTGGGTGGCCTCCCTCCCAAACTTTGTTCAGATACCAGACTTGGAGAAGAGAACAAGGGTCATCAACTGCTCATGAAGATGGGTATGCTCTTTTTGATGCTGCTCTCCATCTGATATTTGCACCATGAAATAAAAGTACTAATTAACAATAAGTATATTTTATGTTGCCTGTTTACTCTAGGCTGGAGTGGTTCGGGAGGGTTAGGAGCCAAAGAACAGGGCATTCAAGACCCTATCAAGGGAGGTGATGTCCGGGACAAATGGGATCAGTATAAAGGCGTTGGGGTGTCACTCGATGACCCCTATGAAAACTATCGAAGGAACAAAAGCTACAACTTCGTTGCCCGCATGAAGGCCAGAGAGGAAGGTACAGACTTCAGTTTACTAGTTTTACCTAAATGTCTGTTGTCTACAAACTAAATTCCAAAAATGTTGGGACACTGTGTAAAATGTAAATTAAAATAGAATCCAATGATTTGCAATTTCTCATCAAACTTTATTTTACTCACAATAGAACATAAACATGTCAGGTGCTGAAACTGAGACATTTTATAATTTCCTGAAAAGGTCTTTTCTTTCTTTGAACTTGAAGGTAGCATCTCAACAAAGTAGTGGCAGTGGCAACAAACAGTAGGAATATAAATGGTACTAAAAAATAGTGTTGGCACTAGGAATGCAGCAATTCTCAATTATCCTGAAACTACTGTGATTGGACAAAGCTAGACTGGTTTCATGGTCGTTAAGAGTTGAATGGGTAGTGTGAGAGCCGATGGGGGAGTCGTTGGGCTCCTGTGACATTATTATTATTATTATTAGCATAACTGCTAATGTGTTAACTTGCTACTAGAGTGAAACTGTTTTGATTTTGGCTTTGACTTCTATCTGGAGTGTCCTGTCTTCACAAATGATCATTGCGCAGTCTAAGAAGGCCAGACGTTTCTCCTTAGCGTCCTCATGGGTAAACTTGATGTTTGTGTGTGTGTGTGTGTGTGTGTGTGTGTGTGTGTGTGTATATATATGTATATACACACACACTACCGCTCAAAAGTTTGGGGCCACCCAAAAAATGTCATGTTTTTCCATGAAAACTCACATTTTATTAATCAAATGGGTTGCAAAATGAATAGAAAATATAGTCAAAACATTGACAAGGCTAGAAATAATGATTTGTACTTGAAATAATAATTTAGTCCTTCAAACTTTGCTTTCATCAAAGAATCCTCCATTTGCAGCAATTACAGCCTTGCAGACCTTTGGCATTCTAGATGTCAATTTGTTGAGGTAATCTGAGGAAATTTCACCCCATGCTTCCTGAAGCACCTCCCATAAGTTGGATTGGCTTGATGGGCACTTCTTACGCACCATGCGGTCAAGCTGCTCCCACAACAGCTCAATAGGGTTGAGATCTGGTGACTGTGCTGGCCCCTCCATTATAGACAGAATACCAGCTTACTGCTTCTTCCCTAAATAGTTCTTGCATAGTTCGGAGGTATGCTTTGGGTCATTGTCTTGTTGTAGGACAAAATTGCCTCCAATCAAGCGCTGTCCACAGGGTATGGCATGGCGTTGCAAAATGGATTGATAGCCGTCCTTATTCAATATCCCTTTTACCCTGTGCCAATCTCCCACTTCACCAGCACCAAAGCATCCCCAGACCATCACATTTCCTCCACCATGCTTGACAGATCGTGTCAAGCACTGCTCCAGCATCTTTTCATTTGTTTTGCATCTCACAAATGTTCTTCTTTGTGATCCAAACACCTCAAACTTGGATTCATCTGTCCAATGTTTGTGTTCTTTTGCCCATCTTAATCTTTTCCTTTTGTTGGCTAGTCTCAGATATGGCGCTTTCTTTGCTGCTCTGCCTAGAAGGCCAGCATCCTGGAGTCGCCTCTTCACTGTTGACGTTGAGACTGGTGTTTTGCGGGTACCATTTAATGAAGCTGCCAGTTGAGGACCTTTGAGGCGTCTGTTTCTCAAACTAGAGACTCTGATGTACTTATACTCTTGCTCAGTTGTGCACCGGGGCCTCCCACATCTCCTCCTATTGTGGTTAGAGCCAGTTTGCGCCGTTCTTTGAAGGGAGTAGTACACACCATTGTAGGAGATCTTCAGTTTCTTGGCTATTTCTCTCATGGAATAGCCTTCGTTTCTCAGAACAAGAATAGCCCACTTTGAGACTACAATCGAACACATAAATGCTGAAGCTCCAGATACTCAACTAGCCAAAGGAAGACCAATTTTATTGCTTCTTTAATCAGTGCAACAGTTTTCAGCTGTGCTAACATGATTGCACAAGGCTTTTCAAATGATCAATTAGTCTTTTAACATGATAAACTTGGATTAGCTAACAGAATATGCCATTGGAACACAGGAGTGATGGTTGCTCTAAATGGGTCTCCAGTGTTTCCCACAGAATTAAAAAAGACCCTGGGGGGACCCCCCTCCAGACTGACACCGTGGGCTCGGGTGTGCGACATCGATCGGTGGCGTTCCGCAGCGGAGCGGAGCCGCAACGCATGCAGTGGAACAACGGGGTCACGCTCCGCTCGGTGTCTGCGTTGTGCCTATGCAGTGTGGCGTCGACGGGGGAGGGGCACACGAACGGAATTGATTTTACGACAAAGCACCTAGCGTTTATCCACCGGTGTAAAAAAAAAAAAAGTCAGCAAAATGAAACTATGGCGGCCCAAAAAAGATTCTGGCGGCCCGCCATTAACTATTTAATTGATGGGAAACCCTGGGTCTCTGTACACCTATGTAGATATTCCAATGAAAAACATCAGTTTCCAGCTATGACAGTCATTTACCACATTAACAATGTCTAGACTGTATTTCTGGTTAATTTCATGTTATATTAATTAAGGAAAATGGTGCTTTTTATTAAAAAATCAGGACATTTCTAAGTGACCCCAAACTTTTGAGCGGTAGTGTATGTGTATATATATATATATATATATATATATATATATATATATATATATATATACACATACACATACACATACACATACATACACACACACAACAAAAGTTTTGACTTTTAGATAAAGTTTGATGCTGTTTCAGTTCTGTTTAGGAGGTCAAATTGGCGTTCAATTCTCGCCTCCCATTCATTTGCATCACATAATTCGGGCATACCCATGGCAACACGGTTCCTCCAAAATAAATTATTTTTTTGCCAAATATATATATATATATATATATATATATATATATATATATATATATATATATATATATATATATATCATCAGGGATGCACTGATATGGAAATTTCAGGCCGATACTGATATTTTATTCAACATAATGGCTGATACCGATATTTTCTGGCATTATTTTTCCTTTGGGGAAAAAAACTTAAAGAATGACAAGATTGACAGAGCCAGAGGCTGGAGTGGCTGAGAAGAGATTGACATACAGTGGAGACACCGCCATGACAAAACAAAAGCCTCCACACCTTCAGAATGATTTTTTTTAAACAATGTTATGTGTATTGGATATATACACATAAATAGCCTATATTTGCGCACATATACTTACCATAATCAGAGCTTGAAATTATTATTATCATAATTTAAATATCATGAAACGTTAAAATTAACTTTATTCTGTTCTTTCCCAGAAAGGCGAAAATATCCCCACACCGCTGACATTTTAGAAACAAGCAAGCTACACCTTTCGCGCGCATTACGTACACAAGTTGTTGTCATAGCAACAGTTAAAGGAGCCGCAGCAAAAGCAGAAAGGCAGGCGAGAATGACATATACTCCGCACATACACTTTACGTGATAACAGAATAACATCGGTAGGCTGGTATAGGCGCATCTTCTGATGTCCGATGTCAGTCAACCTCATCAATATCGGCCGATACCAACGTTAAGCCGATAAATCGGCGAATCCCTTATATATATATATATATATATATATATATATATATATATATATATATATATCTCCTGAATTTTGTGCAAAGTTTGGTGAGTTTTTGAGCACGTTCAGGGGGTCAGATTAGCACTCAAACAGCCGAAAAAAAAATCCAAACAACCAGCTATGGCTCTGGCCTAATAATAAGAATCCAGGTGATTACAATAGAGCCCTTGCCACCAGCTATGGCTCTGGCCAAAATATGCACTCAAAATCTAGCTGCAAATAAAAAGGTTTTTTGTTGAGATTGTATTTTTTTTTTTTTTTTGGTTCATATATTACGCTCTCAAGTTTCTATTTCTTATTGAGCTGACCGTGCTCTGCATGTGAGCGCGCAGCTCGGTGTTTGTGAGTGAGAGTGAGTCTGATCTTTAGACAGGTCATGCTCAGCTTTGAACAGACATACAGTTATGTTCATAATAAGAGCAGTGTGTTTAAAAAGTGTCTAAAGTTCAAAATCCTTCTAATAGCCTTTATTTTCATACACCAAAAGCATTAGGAACACTGCACAGTGTATTTTGTTCTAATTTGTTATTCTGTTACAGAAAGTGAAGAAAGGGGAATATTAGGCTGTTCAAAAAATACTGTATGTATTTTCTTTACAGACCCAAACATTTACTGTATAAACTGAAAAATGCTTTAGATTTAGCTTTCCTGTGAATCACTGAACTAATATTTCATTGTATTTTGAGAAGCTGACACATCTGTGTTGCATGGAGTCAACCAGCTTCTGGCTTCTGTGAACAGCTGGGACCATTGGACTACATTACACAGTCCCTCTGCATTTCTTGGTTTTGCCTCAGAAACAGAATTTTTGATGTCACCCACAAGTTTTCTATTGGCTAAAGGTCTGGGGATTGTGCTGGCTGCTCCATAACATCAATCTTGTTGGTCTGAACAAAGATGCTGCTCACTTACTGGTGTGTTTGGGCTCTTTGTCTTCTTTAAACACAAATTTCAAGGGCATTTTCTGTTTGGCATAAGGCAATGTGACTTCAAGTATTTTGATGTATTCCAACTGATCCAAAGTCTACTTTATGTCTGCCACATTTTAAGAACATACAGAGAACTATAATCACATTACTCTCTTCCCTTGGTGCATACAATACAATAAGTGCAATGTAAGAAGAAACACAAGTGAGGTTATGCAAAAGAAATAATCTATTTATAAAAGAATTTTAAAAAAAGTATAGTACAAAAAATAAATACAACAAAAGGCACATAACAAATCAGTGCAAAGTGTAAACAGAATATTTGCAGTAAAGGCAGCGCAAAAAGTATAAACCATAATCCTGTTGTGCGATAAATAGACCCAACATTAAAGGGCCATTGTGTAACTTTCATAAATTTCTACCAGTTACTGACACCTGTGGCCGTTAGAGGAACTGCAGTCAGTGTCGCGCTCGCTCTCACACGCGCGTTCGTACGAGCTCGACTGAAGAACCGGAGTATTAGCGTCAACACAAACTCTTTTACAGACTCATCACAGACTCAACACAGACTCTGAGATTTACTGTCATGTTTACGGAGGAGGTAAGAGAAGTTACAGAAAGTTTGACAAACTTTATTTGAGACTAAACTATACTTGACTCTCGAGACTGACACAGAGAGTGAACTCTTGAGACAGAGGCAAGAGAACGACTAATGTTTGACAATAGTATGTTTTATAAAGTGTTTTTCAACACAATACAGTAGTTAGAGCAAACTCTGTGTGATATATTATCGACTGTATGTAACGTTTGTCAAAAAAGCGTTGACAAACGTTAGCTTAGCTATAGCTAGCTTTAGCACTAGCTCACGTAGTTTCCATCGAGACCCTGCAGTGTTTACACAGGAGTCTCAGCAGAAAAACGGCAAAAGTTAGTGAACTTATCTCTATCAGACGGGATACGATACATAATGTGTTACTATTACTGTTATTTTGCCGAGACATTAGAGCATTTCATTTTTATTTGATCAGCTAATGTCTAAACAGCTGCACTGTTCCTAAACCTTGTGTAAAACATCAGTGACAAGCACCAAAACAACACTCACTGACCTCTTATTTATTCTGGAGAAAAGCAAAATACATATTACTAAGTACAGGAGTTTTGCTTGTTTCTAGGTACCACTACTGTACGAAATTGGTCTGGCATTAGGTTGAGACAACATAAATGTAACCCCACTGTATCATTTTAGTTTATCCTTGTTTATTTTACTCTTGGTTCATTCAGAATACCTCTAACATGAAATTTGGCTCAATAAATGAACAAATAAGTCATATATTTTTATTGTTCTCTTCTCAGGACTCCAGCTCTGGAGTTTGAAGCTCTTGTGCAGGAGATCACTAACAGTGACTGCAGCATCTGTCTCCAGAGAAGGATGAAGTGCTCCAGATGAATGGAACTCGTCTGTGAGGGGTTTTTTCTGGATGTGCCGGAGAGAGTCACACCAGGACCAGCCGAACCCAACAGGGGTCAGCCAGCTCGGTGCACCTGCCTGAACTGCCCAGTCATGACAACAGATCTAGAAAACAAGTGCTGCAGGACGATCCAACAGGGCGTCTCAGAACACCACATGGAGCTGTTTTTATTTATTTTTTTCAGAAAATTAGATTTTAAAAAAACAACTTTCATTTGTTTTATTAATTGAAAGTTTTATATGGTGTTTATATACAGGCAGAAATAAATATAAATGTAAAGGAATTGCTGTATTTGAGCACTGTCTCTTTTTATTGCTGCCCTTTGTTTTTTAGGCTGAAGTCATGTTCTAAAGAAAGAGAGAGAGAATAATAAGCATTGGTGTCATTTTTACGGTCATGACATACATTTATTTACTTTATTATAACATACAATACATAGATAATACAGATAAAGTTTGACAGGTAACAAACATGTCCACAGCATTGTAGATAAGTGCATATTGATATTATGATGTAAATAACAAAACAGGCTAGACTTCTTCACTGGAGCATGATACCTGAACATAACGGTTCCTTGTGAGAGACAGGTAAGGACTGTGGACATGTGGCTGACATACCTGTCCTCTGCAGAGTAGTGTTTGGGCCAGTTCAGCTGTAGGTGGGGACACAACCCCAGGGAGGAGACCAGGGGCCCGAGGGTCATCTGGCCCATGACCTCTTTGTCCCACATCCAGAGGTGCATGCTGGATCTGCTGAGGGCCCACTCCTGCTCACCACTGACGTGGTGCAGTACACCTCAGCACAGAGCCTAAATATATTGAATTTAGAGTCTAAGTTACAAGGAATGATCACACCTGAGTTCATTTTTTATCTGAAATACTAACTGAAAACAAACTTACCTGTCAGATCCTGCAGTTATTGATTCAGGATGGTGTGGCAATCCTGTCTATTTTCTTGGTGTTTTCCACTGTTGTTTTCTCATAGCTGTAAACAATTCAACTATTGTTAGAATACAGGAAAATAGAATATTTACAACAGCATTACTATTGACAGTGCCACTGTATTTTCAACAAAAAAACAAAATATAACTACATTTTCATTGATCGATTACCTCCATGTTACTAACCAGCTTACCATTTGATTATTAGTTACCTAACATACAAATAAATGCACAAGCACAGCTAATCCCACCAGATATGTTTACTTTATTTGTATATACGCTCTATTGTGTGTCGTGCTGTGTATCACAACTGAGACAAGCGGATGTGATTTTCATTACAATAAACAGTCCGACTTGTAAATAATCATGACATGAATATAACGAGGTAACCAGTGAAACACTTGAGGTACAGTTACCTTTAGCTCGGTCTAACCGACAGTTGTAACGTTAGTGTAATGGCTCGCGTTTTCTGGTGTTTATTTAGCAAACGAGTTAGTGTAACTCAAAAATGCCACACAGAGCTGGCATTAGCTGCTGTGTGAAGACAGCCGATAAGTAAGAAAAGCCAGGACTGCACATTTGTCAGATTCATAAGCCTCGGGAGTCAGGATCATAACGAAGTTACGGTCTGAAGGTATTTAATCCATTCAAAACACAAACTTGTTTAGAGCCGTTGCTGTTAGCTAGTTAGCATCCCCGTTTCGGAAGCATGCTATTGTTATTTAGCATTAGACAACTGATAACAAAGCATCACATGATATTTCACATGGTCAGTGATGATGTCTTACCTTCTGAATGAAAAGAAAGCCGATTCTGGGTCTGTTTTATCCCCAGAGCAGTTCTTCGCTCTCGCGGCCGACTCTGGCTCGTCTTCCTCCGGCGCCGGTCACACTCCTTTGGGTCTGCGGGCCTCGCTCGATAAAACGTTCTTTGTTTTTTTAATGTTTGCTGGTAGTTTGTGTCGGTGTCCGGGTTGTGCTGTGTTGCTGTGCTGGAGGCCGTTCGGGGTTTTTGTGTCTGCAGAGTCCATCTCAAAACTAACACGAACTAATGCCGCTGACTGTCATGGCCGCCGCGCAGGAAAGTCCAAGACCAAGGAGACGAGAACGCGCACGACGTCACATCCGCCTCGATTTCGCGGGAAATCCGACCCGAATACTACTCAATGAAATGAGGCTACAGGCTTATAGAGGCAACCAAGTTGGATACTTAAAATGTCATCCCTCTCATCACAGCATTGACAGGCTGACTTCTGGGCAAATAAAAGCCTTATTTATTCTTAAAATCCTACACATAGCCCCTTTAAAGAATGAAAAACATCCCCACATCATGATGCTTGTACCACCATGCTTCACTGTCCTTACAGTGAACTGTGGCTTGAATTCAGTGTTTGAGGGTCGTCTGTCTGCAGCCCACAAAAACAGAATTCAAGCTGAATTCAAGCCAAGCGTGGTGGTGCAAGCATCATGATATGGGAATGTTTCTCACACTTTGGGGTTGGGTCTATTTATTGCACACAATGGATCATGGATCAGTTTGAATACATCCAAATATCTGAAAAAGTCACATTGCCTTAGCTAAAGAGGAAAGGCCCTAGAATGGGTGTTTAAACAAGACAACGACCCCAATTGCACCAGTAAGCAAGCAGCATCTTGGTTCCAGACCAACAAGATTGACATTATGGAGTGTCCAGCACAATCCGGAGACCTTAATCCAATAGAAAAAATTTTGGGCTTTAAAGCTCCATGTTCACGGTGTTGTCAAATGAGTCTCTAAAGGCCTGAACCGTATTGTAAACCCCAAATTGGGGGCCTTGTGTCTACAACAAACTAAATTTTCCATTCAAAAATTGTAGGGGGTGCTGGAGGGCCATTTCAAAAGGTAGCCATTATATTAACATATCAGTGTGTTCAGGGCGTCATTGTGCACAACTGCTTCACTGGGTCCAACTCAATCTGACAATGTTTGAGAAAGATACAGGATGCTGGTAAATCACAAAAGAACACGAAATTTGCGGCGGGGCCACAGCAAAACCGTAACACTTGCAACTTAAGAGACCTTAATCCAATTGAAAACTTGTTGGTGTTTAGAATCAAAAATGCTTAGGTAAAACCAAGAAATGTAAAGGAATAGTACAGTGGTCCAGGGCTGTTCACAGGAACCAAAAGCTGTTCAACTCCATTCAACACAGATGAGTCAAATTCTGAAAAACAGTGGTTATACAATGATATATTATTTCAGTGATTCACAGGTAAGTTAAATGTAAAGCATTTTTTAGTTTATACAATAAATGTTTGAGCTTGTAAACAAAAACCCAGACACTGCTATTTTTTTTTTTTTTTTTTTTTTTTTTTTTTTTTGAACAGTGCAATTTTCTCTTTTCTTCACTTTCTGTAAAAGAATGACAAATCTGATCCTCTTCCTGTTTCGATTTGGAATAGACTGTGCAGTGTTCCCAATGCTTTTGCGTGTATGGAAATAAAGACTATTACAAGGATTTTCAGCTTTGGTTACTTTTTTAAACTATTTTGAACACAACTGTTTGCATACTTTCAGGTCACACAAACACCCATAGATGCCTGTGCCCAGAAAGAGGAGGTATGCTTGAGCGAAAGAATGGCAGCTTTGTGTGCGCCTTTTGTTTAATGGCAAATAAACACTTTTTTTTTGCAATTACTGCTGTACTATGTTATAAGAACATAGGATGTTCTTATGACATACTACGCACATACACACACCTGGCAGTTTCCGGCTTTTTACACCAGGACCGGGGCAACATGTCATTCACCCTGGTTTCTTTAAGCCCATCTCCATTTAATTTAGCTGTCTTATCAATGCTCCTCCACAAACAGCGCGTCCATGCTGATATCACTGTCATGCTAGGTTAGCAATGAGCTTTGACCTGAGGTAATTTTTTTTTTCAACAAGACAGACACCCCCTCCACTTAACCACACACACTTCTGATGATACCACAGCTCTGGCTAGCTTTATTGGTTAAGAGCAGTGTCAGTGTAATGACTGCCTACCCAGCCGTGGTAAAACGGCAACGATTATTTGCAACTTTACTCTTTCCCTCACTTGACAGAAAATCTTTTCCTAATTATTCCAATTGACGGAAGTCATCATAGCGACAGAGAACTTTAAGCCCTGGCCTGTTAGCAGTGCTTCAAGAAAAGGTAGCCTATTCAAAACATAAGAAGTAAACATAATGTATGTTGAAACCTCTAATTACCCGTCTTAAATAAATAACACAGTATATAGCCTAAAATAAGCCTATATGTACTAATATAAGCCTAGTTGTACTATATAATTATCATATTATTACTGTGCAAAACAGTTGGTATGAAATTTTTAATGATAATGATGATAATGATTAATGATATTACTAAAATATCTGTAATAAAATAGCTTTTCTTCTGCCTTGTTGAAAATGAAATCTAGGGCTACTCTCATGTGCATTTTTCAACTCGGAAAAAACAGTTTCCCGAGTATGAATGCACCATTAGTCATTGAGGGTCCTTACCTTTATGATGACCAGTGCTTCATTTGTGAATCAACAGTTGCTGGAACGGAAAAAGCAGTTTGAAACTTGGGTTTGGTTACCAGAACACATGGCCAAGGTGCACGCAAATGCCTAAAAAAACGCATCTACACCTCACTTTAAATGATTTACATAATTTGAACTCCCTCTTTGTTAAATTTAAGAAAAGCTGCCTAATCCCACCTCAAGACACTCCTGTCAGCCAGCCCTCTCTTCAACAGTAGGCACAAACTAATACATCCAGCTGAGAATTCAAGGCAAAGACTTTAAATGTGGCAAAAGCAGACTGTTTTTTTCCCCTTCAAAACTGCAGTTCTACATGGCGTTTACTTACAATATACAACCAAATCAGCAGGATAAAACTCCAGAATCATCACTTGTTAACAGAAGATTAACTTGTTAACAGAACATTAGACCAGTATGAAGGGTGGGTGGTTAAATTCAGGGTTAGAATCCGAACAAGTGCGACTTTTCCCCAGCGTTCCTGGATCCAGGTAAATAGTTACCAGTTCCCAGAATCCCCCCACGCCAAAATAAGTTCCTGGATCCTGATCCGGCTGGGTCTGACTGGATTGGCCTGAAATTAATCCCTAGCGATGACTCCTTCTGACAATTCTCCATTGACTGTGTGATTATCTGTTTCTACTTATGTTTAATGACAGATGGTTTGTCCTTTCTTTGTTTTTTGGTGCAGTATATGAGTAAGCCATTGTGTTTGCAATGTCAGTAACATAATATGGCTTCAATGCTCCAAATTCTGTCACACTGAAGACTGTCATAAGTTAGACTATGTACAATAAACTCAAAAGGAAAGATTTTATTGAAATCAGTTGGGAATGTACCTTTAACCAATTAATACTGGCACTCAAAGAACTAGCTTGGCATGTCTAGTATTAATGTCATGAAATGTTTGCACCTAGAGCAGGGGTCTCAAACGCATATCGACTTGGGGCCGTATCTATTACTCTCATGTCACAAGAGGACAACATAGCTAAGCTTATATTATTACTACAACAAAGTCAAATAGTTTCAGAAAACTCCCTTTTTATTTCTTCTTTCAGTTCAGCACGTTCGTAACTCATGACAAATTGAACTGACATTTATAGTAGTAATTACCTGTTACTGCACTTGAAATCTATCGTTATTCTTTTTATTCCAGTCCACTCCAATCAGCTCATATTTTGAACCTATTGAAGCACATTGAGAAGAACATTGATTATTTTTTGCCAGACACCTGTTGACATTTCTGCTTACACTACTAGCTGTCACAGTCAAAACCCTAAGTACAGACTCAAGATCTGGAGCTGGACCTGGATCTTTATTTGCATTTATTAAAGTTCATAAAAACATGCAGTCTCTTAGAAACTGTCCCTCTGTAAACGGCTGTCCAGCTTAGGCGATAAGTTCATTCACCACATAACCCACCCCAAGCATCTTTTTTCATTATGAAGACTGTGAGATCTTTCTGTGGTCTCTCTGTAGCTGCAAGGCCCTGTTGTGTCCCTCGTTTTTTTCTGCTTCAGGTTATTTCTTTTTAATTCTTACTTCTTTTAGCTTTTGAAAGAGAAATGTTTCTTGTGGCTTGTTGCTTAGCAAAAAACAACCATTAAGCGCCAAAAGGGGGGGTTGAGAGGGGGCCTTTATTAGGGCATTCCCGGCTCTATGATTATCCATAATACTAACGGAGAAAGTGGATATGACAGGTGACAGGAACAGGGTCGGGTTTGCGTGTTTTCTGTTATTTTTGTTTTCTGTCTTTTTGTGCCTTTTGTGTTTGTTTGTTTTTCTAACATAACAAAACAATAAAAATCTTTCTGATTAAAAATAGACACGATTCTGTTGGAAGTTACTGCATGGACTCAGAAACACTCAGAGTAGTCACTGTCTGTGACACAGTTCAGTGCCATCCACAACTGAGAGGTAAAGCTGTATCAAGCAAAGAAGCCATATATGAACACCATCCAGAAACACTGCTGTCTTCTTTGGAACAAAGCTCATTTAATATGGACTAAGGCATGGAAAACTATTCTATGGTCATATGAATCAAAATTTGAAATTCTTCTTAGACAGCATGGACGCTGTGTCCTGTGACCTAAAGAGGACTGGGAGCATCAGCTTGTTATCAGTTCACAATACAAAACCTTATCTCTGACGGTATGGGGCTGCATTAGCACCTCTGGCATACACTGCTTACATCTGGAAGGGCTCTATTGGCTAAAAAGTATATAGAAGTTTTAGAGCGGCATATGCTTCCATCCAAACAACGGAAGGTCTGGCATATTCCAGCAAGACAAGGCTAAACTACATACCGCATCCATTACAACAGGAATATTGAGGTGCTAGAATCCTACATCAGACAAGAATGAGATACATTCCTCTCCCAAAACTCCAGCAGCTGCTCTCCTCACTTTAGACATTTCAGACTTTTGTTAAAAAAGAAGAGGGGATGCTACACAACTGTAAACATGGCCCTGTCCCTTTTTCAAATTCAAAAAGAGCTGTTAATTAAATTGTCAATTAAATGGACAAATGTCTCAGTTTCAACAACTTTTATGTTGTTTGTTTTATTGTGAGTAAAATATGGTTTTATGGAATTTGTGAATCATTGCATTCTTTTTTAAATTTATCTTTTACACAGTGTCCCAACTTTTTTAGAATTGGGTTTGTATTTTACCATGTTTACTACGGTCATATATGCTGCCCATGGTCATAATAGAGGAGTTTATTTTTTGCATGTCTTTTTTAAATATTTGAAAGTTAGGCGAGAGTTAAAGTGAAGTACTGTAATGTGTGAAAACAATTAGTAAAAGTCTATTACAGGTAATCACTTAATACAAATAAAACCTTACTGACTGTAAAGGTTTTAAGAGGCCAAGTTGCTGTTGGATGCTGCTTAACTTCATCAACAGTTGTGTGTGCAAACCTGTATAAATACAGATGATTTGGGCTGCAGCATTCAGTAATTCATGAAGTTCTAGAGGGAAATGTATGGCCATGTGTCCCACAGCTATAGCTTGGTCCAAATTAGGTCATACCCTGGGACGGTGGCCAATAATACTGGCCAAGAACGGGCCAGTATTACATGCCACAATCAGATAATTGTAGTGCCTAGATAACTGTATGGAGCTGTGCTAACAATTTGTCTCTTCTCATGATTTAGTGAATCGGGAACCTCCAGAGGTTCCTCCCACTGACGGATGACATCAGCATTAGGGCTACAGGTTCCATTAGGATCAGTATTTCAAAAGCAGTCACTATTACCAGGAAACTGGTGGTGATTTTTTTAGATATAGTTTGCCACTGAACAATGGTTGATTCAAAATGTACTGCAAAAATAGAACAAGTTACACCGTAAACCTTGTAAAGGAAGAAAAAAAATAAACTCAAATGTGAAAAAGACTTCATTTCAGTCTGTTCATTGAAATATTGTACATTTATTGTTTTGTTTTTTTAAATAAATACATTTTTACAATTTATTTAAAAGGGACAGTGCATATTGCCAGAATTTGCCAGAAGGCTACTTTACATCTATAGTCCCTGGCAGGTTTGAAAGAACAACATGAAAAACTGTACACCATCACACAGACAATTCAGAACATGAATAAGAATCCATGGTACAATAAGGACACACAGGAAAAACATACAACCTTCAGTATGGCACATATTGGCAATAAATTATCACAGGTGTGGTTCCTCTTAAGCCATCTTTTAAGGTGGGATTGAAATGAATTAAAAGTAGTACATTTTCTTATTGCATACATTTATAACCGTCATTAGGCTACCAACTTGAACTGTTGCATGCATGGCATCTTATCTTAATATACTGCAGGCCTACTGTACAGACAGAAGCGACAGAAGACAATAGAACAGTACCAGGCTTTAATAAGCCAGACAACACAGCTATACAAATCGGTTTCTGACCATTAAGTTCAATATCCCACATATAGCCTTATGTATCAGGTATTTAACTTTAACACATGATGTCACAACTGAAATGCACTTAAAACAAAGTCTGGTAAAAGAAATACCAGGTGTTTACTATGTTTAAATTCCCATGTAGCCTACCCTTTTAATACAATTACAACAAATTTGTGTTAAATTAAAAACCATGAAAAATATATATTCATTCATTCAGCTTATAGCAATAACATCAACAGTGTTTGCTACTGAGTAACTGTATAATACCAGTGACCTACCTAATGCAGAATTGTCGCTTTTTGTCCACTATCCTCTCAGGATATAAGTTTAGTGTTATGTCGCCCTAAATGAGAGGAAGTGCAAAAATCATTTTTCTGAATCCACTGCGTGTAGCGTATTAGTCCAACACTGACTGGTTTGTATACATATATTCACGTCTAAACTTTTATGAACATGGACATGCTAGGCCTTTTTTGAAAGCTTTGACCACTTTTCAGTCACTAAATCAATCAAATCAAAAAGACAAAAAGAGCACATCTTGATGAAATCAAATATCAGTTGGGTACATGCAAAGAGAATTACAGGCAAGAATTAAGTAAAAATGTGGACACGAGGGGGGTAATATAATTCAGATTTATTTCTTGCAATTGTTTTTTATAACTTATTTTATTGGACTACTGTACAACACTTTTGTAACCTATTTTTCAATCAATGTAGTGCATTTTTGTTAGCATGCTAATCTAGCGCTAGCTGGCGGGCTAGTTTGTATTTACTTTCAGTTGTAGTGTTTGTAGTAATTGTGTTGCTCTGTCTCCTCCTGCGCAGACTTGAAAGCTGCATTTGTCACACACACTCAATGGAATCTGTGTGTCTTATTTTTGTACCAGGTAGGCTCAGGTAGGTTAATTGGTTGTATATGTAATATGGTTTGTTACCAAAGCTAATAGTGTGTTTATTACACTGTTGTATATAATGTTTTAATGCTCTTGTTGCGCTGTAAAAACGCATATTGAATGTTATACCACTATATGATCACATGTTTTTGAAACCAAAGAAGAAAAATACTCCTAAGCTGGAGAAATGAAAGCTGCAGTTGCCACACACACACACACACACACACACACACAAACACACAAAATGGTATCTGTGTGTCTTATTTTTGCACAATTAAAGAGCCACTGCAAGAGCAGTCTTGTCTCTGACATCCTTCCTACCACACCACACCTGCTGTTAGACCGGGTTAAAGACTGCAACTGTTATGAGCACTGGAGTATATTTTAGAGATACAAGAGAAACAGATAAACAAATCAATGGCAAATGCTGAGGTTCCAAGACTGTCACTGCACCACAGCAGATTGTTTTAGCTTTATTAATAAAAACAGATGATGTTTCACTGATGTCGTATGTTACGGCCCTTGGCCGTTAGTTTGTTGTGCTGTGCTTCTCTCCTTGTCCCCGCCCCTCAGGTGACATCCAGCTGATCAGAACACCGGTGCATCTGATCTTGCAGTCATCAGCTGCACATAAAAGGCTGAAGCCGCCACGTGTTATGTGTTTCGGTTGTTTTTCGTTGCTAAAATTGGCAGATTTTTGTTTGATTACCTTATTGATTTTCTTTTTGTTAATGAACGTAAAGTCGCCCTTTTTGGCGCACATACTTACATTTCTCCTGTTTTTTCATTATCCTTACCGGCGTTATTGTGCCACTATTTTCCCCTAGACCTACCTGGCACGTAACATCGTAAAATTCAAATTTTGTGATTATGCTTTGTATATTTAGCTGACATCCAAGTTGCCCTTTGGGTTTAAGATATGGGTTCACAATAGTCTTAATTACATGTCTGGAAAATACAATGCACTGTGATGTTTACATGGTTTGACATTGACTTTGACACTGTGAAATGTAATTCCCCGAGACCTGGTTTGGATCGTGCAAGCGGATGGAGCAGCCCCAAGATGCACTGAGCTCTGGCATCTTCTTTTCAAGAGTCAGCAAGTGCAGAATTCCACTCTGACCTAGCGCTACTTAGTCTTTACTTTCTTAGTGAGCTGATGGTCCGGTTCAATATGGTGGCAATGTTGACATAGGCTTCAACAGCCAATGCAGTATCTAGATTTCACTCACCTCCAAAAGCAGCCTAGGGACCTTTCCTGCTTTACTTTTAATTAAAAAAGTAAAACTGGACCAATTTTTTCTCCACAAAATACTAATACATTGCACCAAACTCAAATTCAGAGCTTACCGTTAGTTTAGCTGCAATTATCTCCGCCTCATTAAACATGTGATTAAATAAACAGTAAGCATATTCATCAGTGTTTCATTTTGCCTCCCTTCTGTCTGTTGATATTTTTTCTTTTTTGGGCTGTCTCGCTGTGTTAAAAAACGTATTCAGTGCTGAATATCCACTTTCTCTTTTCTCTCCTCTTTTTTCTTTGTTTGTAGATGTTATACAGAAAATGAGACCAACACAGTAAGACAGACACATAAAACATAAAAATGAATACAAAATACATAAAAACATTAAATAATAAAAATGTGAGGGTGACAAGAACAAAAGGCGTCTAAATCATTAAACCGAATATTTTACAAATATCAGCAGTTGACAAAATTTCTATGGTTGGAGGTAGAGATTTTGAGGATATATTTCTTTTTGAAAACAATTCAGTTCATTTTTTTTTCTGTGTGCATTTTGATTTGTGGATGTAGTTTTTAGCAGTGAGCAGCACTACACTGACGAAAAAGGAACAACTGCTTTGCTTTTCATCTGCATGGCATCCAAAGATTAGGTGTCTGCAAAGTCTTTTGTACAGAACAAAAGACGACTTCTTGTTTTAGAAAGCCGTTAATGTCTTTCCAGAACATTTTTTTTTACATGTTTCTTTATTGTTTTTTGGAATTAAAAATAAATAAATAATAAATACATACATACATACATACATCAGCACAAGACAGGATGGTATGGACAGTCATACTTAAAACAAGTACATAAAGACAAAACTAAAATAGGTAAACAATAATTAACCAAACAAACACAAGTGAAAAATCTGTTGTCAATCTGCTGTCTGAAGTTAACATAAATAGGCAAAATTATTTATTTAGGGACTCCAGGGAAGGCCAGCTTCCCTATAAACTCAAAAAAGAGAAAATCCTATCAAACCTCATCAGGGAGCCGTTTAGCACACATCTGATCTTTTCTAATTTGGCAAAGTACAGGACTTCCTTTAACCACAGACTGTGTGATGGTGGTGTTGGAGATTTTCATCTTAGTAGAATTAAGCACCTGATCAGTAAGCAGACAAAGGATATAAACTTTATTTCTAGTGAGGAGAATGGCATGGTAGGCTGTACTACACTAAACAGAACGACCATAGCATCAGGCCCAAAACATATGTGCGTGTGCTGCTGGTGCTTGATGGCAGCGGTCACAGGTTGGACTCACATCATTATACATTTTGGAAAGCCTGACCTTAGTTAAATGAGTGCAGCGTACGGTTTTACACTGTGTTAATCCATGTTTTGCACAGATTGAAGATTTGTGACTTTCATCAAGATATCATTCCACACCTTTTCAGATATTTCTCTTCCAAAATCCTCCTCCCAAACTGTCCTGATGGGAGCTAAAGATGACATATGTGTAAGAGAATTGGGTTACTGCCTTAGAGCTTCGAAGTATTGGACCACATAAAAGGACTGAAGAGAGTCTGGATGTCTTAAGCAGGAGAAGTTTATTACCATCAAATACAGGCCCAGAGACAGTTGAACAGTCAACACAGAGTAGTATTGAACATTCAAGTCTGGCTATGCTTTCATTGGTCAGAGCTTATAATACCTCATAGAAGGTCAATACGCAAACAGTACAATAACAAAAGAGTTGTTATTCAGTTGTTATTCAGCTGATTAGGCTCGAGGTTGGAGACATGTTATCCTGCAGGTGGCTGAGTCTATCTGTTGACAGAGCCCAAGGCTCAGGGCCTCACAACCTTACAATAGGTCCAAAATTCACCAACACCCATCATCCTGACTTTGAATCAACCTGGGCTGAGCCATTTGGGGGAAGTATTAACAGTCAGAGTCAGGCAGACTAAAATGACAGCAACACTCAAACTGCAATCACAACAAGAATTTTTGGTAGTTTTAAAGACGACCAATTTTATTAAAAAGCTGACTTACTAACATGATGCCTTTTTAAAACCATTTTGCGAAGAACAGAGATTTGTTTTCATGGACAATATTCTTGTTATTAAAGATATGACAAGAGTGGGGAGAAAAATAGTGTCAAAGAAAATCAAAGTCCATGCCAAAACAGCCTGCTGGTGAAAATAAAAAAGTTTAGTTGGTATTTTTGGATAAAAAATAAATTTCAAACTACCAAACTGAGAAAAAAATATAAATAATTATTATTAATAATAACTATACATTTCCATATTTAGTCTGTTTTACTCCATAAAAAACTGGACAGAACTCTATAATTCTTTTTGCATATTGATGCCTTCACATCCAACACCTGTGCAGCATACGTTAGATGAGAAATTGCTTTAGCCTTACTGAGCAGGAGTCTGCCTTTTAGATCCAGGTCTCTCTGTAGCCAGAGGATGAGAACATTTTGCGTCTTTTCAATTACCTTGCAGATGTTTAAAGAGCTTCTGAGTTTTGATTCTTTAGTTATACACAAACCCAAGTAAGTAACAGCGTTTTTAACAGGGATGTTACAGATTAAGCTCAGATTACAGTTTTTGACTCATAAAATTTCACATTTGTTGATGTTTACAGTGTGTCCAGAAGCTTTAGAAAAAAGCTGCCCTGGCACCTGAAAGGCGTTTTTACAGAACAGAACTGTGCCGTCTGCCAACTGACAGACTGTAATTTCCATATTTGGTATTGTCAGTCCTTTGATAGCACTATTTGTAACCTGCAAAGGATTAAGCTGTCCTCCTGATCCAAGTCGAGTAGGTCTAAAATAAATTTGACAATTTTGGAGATATACCTATTGTGCATGAAGCCAGATTGTGATTTGTCAATAATTGTGTGGCATAGAGTCAAAAAAGTTATAAGCAAGTCTGTGGTGTAAAAATTGCCATAAACCTAGCAAGTATTTTAAATTCTCCATAAACAGTAGCTAACCATAAAGCCTTGTTTTTCCCTGAAATTATTGCTTTTGAAAATATACTGTTTGGGGTTTAAACCAACGACCTGAAAAGCATGGTTGTTTACATACAAAGTCCTCCTACCTGACTTCTTCCACTTTAGGTACCTAAATTATCTGCTCTGATGTGATCAGTAGTGTGAATCCATTTAAGTCACAGTTGAGCCTGGAATGTTATTGTTTAACCAGAACTCATGGCAAAGCAAAAGGCTGCACTCATGATTGGATTAGTGTTTTTCACCCAGCCACCAGGCGCTCGCATGTGAGCCTGGCTCCAGGGTGGCGCCATCATTTCAATTCAATTTTATTTGTATAGCCCAGTATCACAACAAGAATTGCCTCAAAGGGCTTCATAAAACAGACAGTAAAATGCAAACAGGCAGAACAAGACAACACCCCCTGTCCTTAGACCCTCCATCAGGGTAAGGAAAACCTAAAAAAAAACCCAGACGGGGAAAAAGAGAAACCTCAGGGAGAGCCACAGAAGGAGGGATCCACTCCCAGAACAGACAGGCCGTGCAATAGATGTGTCCAGGACAGTCACTGACAAATAGTCCATCATATGAAGAAGTGAACGAGAATGTATATGAATATAGTCCATGATAATGTCAGGAACAGTTCATCTGAGTGAGAGGAACTGGGGACAGGAGGGGTCCATGGGTTGGGACAGGATCACAGATGGTCACAACTAAGGTCCAGTCATCACTGGGACGTCTAAGAGCAGCCGGGCATCTGCAACAGTATCCACTCCCCCAGAGGAGAGTGGGACAGAGGAACAACTTGTGAACAGCAATGAACTAATAAGAAATGTAAACTATAATGTCACAAGAGTGAGGATGGAGCCAGAAGATAAAACCTCAGTGTGTCATACCTCCCCCAGCGTCTGGGCCTAGAGCAGCTTATCTCATCTACTGTATTTGTCCTGCCAGTAAGCCCTTATCTCTTCTACTGTATACGTCCTGACTATAAGCCCTGTCAAAAAGGAAAGTCTTAAAGGGAAGCCCATATTGGGCAACCTCTCAGTCCTTGATATAGCTTTGTCCATAAGGGGGTTTTGAACCGCCCTTGGTCTGGCCCATCACCTTGGGAGACCCTACCAGGGGCATGTGGCACTTGCAACATACTCCTAGGATCATATGGGCACTCAAACCCCTCCACCACAATAAGGTGGGAGTTCAAGGAGTTTCCTCTGCAGGATGGTGGGGTGCTCCGTTAGGGATAGCTTGAGAAGCTCGGTGACTCAGGAGGAGCTTGGAGCAGAGCTAAGGTCCAGATGTTTCCTGGACCCCTTCTTAAGGAGGCGTTCTGGGCATGTTGCACCAAAAGGAGGCCCTGGGTAAGACCTAGGACACAGTGAAGGGACTGTGTCTCTTAGCTGGCCTGGGAACACCTCGGTATTCTCACGGAAGAACTGGAGGAAGTGTCTGGGGTGAGGGATGTCTGGGCGTTTCTGATTAGACTGCTGCCCCCATGGCCTGGCCCCAGATAAGTGGATGAAAATGGATGAATGGATGGATATACAATAGTTCAATCTTATTTGTCAAGGAATTCACATTTCCCATAAAATCCTCAGCAAAAACAGCTTGTCTCTCCCCTTCTTGTTTCTTTTTTGCTTCTGCATCTTAGGTATCTCCCTCTTATACCTCTGGATGACCATCACCATAGACCAGTGGTGTCAAACTCAAAGTAGGGAGAGGCCATGATAGTAAACAAATGCGTACTCACACCAGGAAAACAGTTTTGTCCCCAGGCCTGAAATGCCTCTAATGTCTAGGTTTGGCTAACGTGAGTGCTCCCATCTGTGCTTGAGAAAGGAACGCAGGTACAGGTTTCAGCTCGGTTGAAAGAGGTGTGTCTCCATATGGAATGGGTGCTTAGGCATGCTCACTGGAAGCTGTGTACATGACGTGATATATGCGACAATTGCCTCACAATGGCGTTTGTTAAACAATGCCGGCAAAAGGTTAATGGTGGTCTAATGGACACAATGTGACTCAAAATCAGACCCAAATGTACTGCTTGGTTTAAGTTCTCCATTATACCATTTGTGCGACTGTCCGTTGAGCCGAAGATTGTGACACATGGGTATCTTATACATCACTTCAGTTTGATTTTAACATTAATTTATTTCTCCCCGATCATGCCTGGGCAAGGAACGGTTCAAATGGCCCTGGTGTATGTCCTAAGAATTCTTTCAAGGATCGAAGATTGTGACACTTGTGTATCTGTTAGAGTACGATGCATACCACATAAACAATCTTTACAGGTGCGTTGTGTATGCGTACGTTCCCAGATGCGGGTTAAATAAAAGGTGGCTCCTCCCCTTCCGGGGCAGTGTGTGTTTGCACCTGGTTATGCAAAAGATGTCTCCTGTGTCTCTGTTCAATGATTAGGCTAGCTAACCGAAATATGAATGATGTCTACGCCCAAGGACCAAGGAGAGATCAGCCGAGCAGTGAGAGAGCCAATGGCCACTAGAGAGCTAACAGAATATGGGCCCAGACATGCCCCAAATGGACAAATATAAGGGCGAGGATTGCTGTCACACTTTAATGGAGACAAGGCCATCACATTTGTGAGGCAAGGTTCCTGGCTTACTTGAAAACAATAGGCCTAAAGGAAACTATATTGAAAAGAGAGCAAGCAGACTCTAATATGCCAGAAGCCATAGAGATTGGTAGGAAAAATGAACTTGTATATATAGAAGTGTGTGGTTGCTTAGATGATAAGACGCTAATGCTAATCCTCTATGAAGCACCAGCATGATGGAAGGAAAAGTCTAGAAATATTAAGGCGCCACTTTGAGTCAGAAGAAAAAACACTAATTGTTTGCTGATTTAACCAATGTGGTAATGGCTGACCGTGAAGAGCTAGCAGACTACCTCACCCGTGTTCAGAAGATAGTGGCAGCATTAAACAGAGCAAAACAGTTGCTCAGTGATGCACTTTTGGTGGCAATGATTTTAACGGGGATAACGGATGAAGACAGACAAGAGAGGTGCTAACTTTTAATGAGTTTAAAGCGAGACCGAGAAGTTTTAAATGCACACTGTGCTCCCGCAACAGACCCTGAGCTGATGAAGATGATGACTGCACAAATCATCCAAACTAGTACGTAAGTACAATAAAGACAAGGAGAGGAAACACTTTAATGAAGAATGCTTCATTTGTGAGAAAGTGGGGCATAGAGCAAGGGACTGTAGAAAAAAAGAGAAGAAAACTCCATGAATCAGCGAACTCTGGACAAAACAACAACAAGGTGGCCACCATCAACAGCAGTATTAGAGGGCCAGCTTCACAGCCACTCCTCGCCAGTTTGTTTGCTCAACTACACCAGTTAGTAACAGCATTTGGCCCAATACTTACCTATGGATATTTTTGCTGAACTTTTCTTTGTGTCTCCAGATTCTGCCAGCCTGCCTGCCCACCTGCTCTCCTGACTACCTACTTACCTGCGTCATCACCTGTCTGCCTCCTTACTGTTAGAGAATTTTGGGATCTATTGTAAGGTTGTGATGCCCTGAGCCTTGGGCTCTGTCTCAGACACCTGCAGGATAACATGTGTCCAACCTCGAGCCTAATCAGCTGAATAACAACTGAATAACAACTCTTTGTTATTGTACTGTTTGCGTATTGACCTTCTATGAGGTATTATAAGCTCTGACCAATGAAAGCATAGCCAGACTTGAATGTTCAATACTATACTGTGTTGACGGTTCAACTGTCTCCGGGCCTGTATGTGATGGTAATAAACTTCTCCTGCTTAAGACATCCAGACTCTCTTCAGTCCTTTTATGTGGTCCAATACTTCGAAGCTCTAAGGCAGTAACCCAATTCTCTTACACTTACCTGCTCCGGTTCAACTCCACTCAGCTGCACAACTCCAATAAACTTGTTAGAACTGCTTACCGGTTTTGTGTCTACTTTTGGGTCCAATAGAAAATGACAGCTCTATTGATTACAGGTTACCACAAAACCTGGCATGAGATACTAGGTCACTACAATTATGGTGATGGACTAAAACTTGAAACTGCTGGATGGAATCAAAATTAAAAGGAAATCTAACAAACCTAACCAGTGTGAAACCTGTCTGCAGGGTAAATTTACTCAGACAAGAAACAGAGAAAGTTATGTTAAAGTGCCTTTAGAGCTGATACATACGAACCCAGGAGGGTTTATAGCTCCATAATCATTTGATTCATTAACAAATATGCTATTACTATCACAGAGGATTTTTCTGGTGCTATTTATGTGTATTTTCTGTGAAACAAAAACAAAACACTACAAGCTACAAAGCAGTTCCTGGCAGAAATAGCACCTGTTAGAATCTACACTCTTACACTTCACCATGTAACCATATATGGCTCTAATCTGATCTTTTAAACCAAGCAGCTCATCTGTACAGCTGCAGTCAGTTATTTTTTAAATGGTAAAAGTCTCACGGGAAACTTACTTCTCAGCAGTACTTGTTTTCATATTTGCTGATCGCATACAGAACATGTAACTTTATAAGTGATCTGTTATTAAATCACATTGAATTTAATTTACTGAATCATAGTGGTCTTTTACACTCTACGCTTTCAATCTGAACCAGGGACCGGATCAGAACTCTAGAAATTTGGGGGCTCATCTGGGATTGGTAGACGACTGATTGAAGAACAACTGGACAGAGGGACCAGTTTCTGAAGAATCTCCTAGCAATCAACAGCGCCATAAATATGGTCAGCAACCTTTTCTAAATTTCTGCATTAGGATTGCCAGGATTATTCGCTAAGAGTAAATCTGGTCCTATTAAATTCTAAATTCTATAAGGGCTAAAAAAATGTAGTGGTGTTTTATGAAAAGATCACATGTAAAGTCTTAAGCACATAGTAATCACAGGATTGGTTTAGACTTATAAGGCGCAGTGTGAATGTGTGTGTTTGTTGGCTAAATAAGATAAGAGATTACAATGCAATAACTGGGATTATTGGCTGGATAAGAGAAAAGCGCACTAATAATATAGTAATAATATAATAATAATAATAATAAGAGATAATACAAGGCTGTACGGCGCAATGACTGGGATCATTGGCCACAAATTACGCTGTGAGAAACACAATAACTGGGTTATTGTAAAAATTGGCATATAAACCGCTCAGAAAGGAGTCTGGGACATCCTTTTAAGTCACCTCTGGTAGGTAATGTGGACGCACTTGTCTGCAAGTCACCTCTTTTAGGGACTTCTAGGGGGTACTTTCTACAGCAGGAGGTGCAACCTCAATAAGCAATTTTAGAATTTTAGAATTGTGATTGTATGTTATATATAATTATTATAATTATAGTATTAATATAATATGATAATAATAATATTGTGTTTTATATATATATATATATATATATATAAAATTGTTTTATATGCTGAAGTTGTGTGGGAGGTGTTGTCAATAGTGTCCCAGTGGGACTGTGGAAACCCTCAGTGCCAACACAGTCTTATTGGTTGGGCTTGTTGCTCAGGTATTATGTCATACAACCGCCTGGCTATTGACAACAATCAATGGTATTGTGGGTTGGAATTAAAGGCAGAATTGCCCTGGGAATTGTGAGATCAGACCGCATATGGACATGTAAATGGACATTTAAATCTTTGTTTCTACAAAATTGGGGAAACTGACGAAAGCCACAACAAAAACAAGGATCTTCTTAACTTTGACATGTAGCTATGTGCCAAAAATGTGGGCCCCCGTGGAAAATCATAGACAGCTTGGAGGTGTTTTTTTTTTTTTTTTACTCAATTACAGATGTACTGGATTTGGTGAATTGACAGACTTCATGAAGTATAATAAGATTAAACCCAGCTGGTGTTAAGCAATTGCACAAAACACTACATTTTGGCCAAAACATTTAGTTTTAAAACACATTTTAAACTTCAATACTATAATCATATTAATTAATAAAAATAATATTGGAAAGCTATTTGAACTTATGTCCCGTTCCTTAACGCTTCCTGAGATCGGGTTGCAACCAGCTACTGACTTAAATGATATGTGCATTGTGTATGAGCATGAACGACAGTGATACAGAAACACTATTTTGTTAATGATATGTAAATAAAAACAATCTGTGAAAATCTGTAAAGAAGAAAAAGTCCTTTTCTCTCTACGTGGGATATAGTAATTTAAATAACAAAACCAGAGATTAAAAGTTTCAAACAAATATATTTCATATGGACTGTCACACAAGAGGATGGAACTGATGGTGTGGAACCCTCCCCAATGCTTTATCTTAGCAGAGCAGCACAAAGGAACAGGTCCCAAATGGAGAATGGCTAAACTTTATACAGACCTAGAAGGACCAGAAAACAAGTTTAGTTTGCAATCACTTTCACTTCAGCATCATTTCACAGAGTTTTCCTCGTTACACTGGGCACAAGAAGCTTTGTTTTTACATATTTTATTGCCTAAATAATAGTAAATGTGCTTTTTCTAACAAAAACATTCATAAAATAAGGTTTTTATTATAACACTGAATAAAAATTGCTTGTCAACACAAAACCATTCACCATTGCTAAATTGGGATAAAATAAAAGGCTCTGAGTGATACAAAATTAAGAGCCATATGGGAGCTGTAAAAGCTGGCTCTTTTAAGGGAGCCTAGCAAAAAAACCAAACAAAAACTTAATCTTTGTGAAGAGCCGGATTTGACTGAACATGAAGCATGGGAAAAGTTGTCTATTTGGTTTACAGTGTTGTGCTAGTTACTGAAAAATAGTAACTAGTTACAGTTAGTTACTTTTAAATGTTTTTCCAATGCTCTCATTAAATAAAGGTTGACTGATTGAACTCCCCTCTAGCCCTTATTTCAGTCTGTACTGATGCTATATTACAAACTGTTGATGAAACCGACCATTTCAGTTAATTTGCATCCACATCACTGAATCTAACTACTAACTAGCCATGGAATATTATCCATTGTGCACCAACACAAACACCAAAGTATTTTTTCAATGCCTATTTATTTCAGTCAGGCGATAAAGGCGATTAACTGCAAGCCTATCTTTCTTATTTGGTATTCAACAACATACTGCAAAAAATTAAAGTGGCTTAAAGCAAATACAGACATTCTGACATAAATAATCTATTATTCAGAATCAAGTTGGACAAATTAACATGCTTTCACTCAGCACCTAAGAACTTCTTTTAAAGACAATGAATGAAATATGAAATACATACTGATGCATAACACCACCAGCTGCTCAAAATGAAACAATGGTGAAACAATGGTTAACATATCCATGAAATGGGTGAAAGAGACCTTTTAGCTAGTAAAATGTCCACCAGCGCCATCTTCTGGCAAATCCGGAATGTCACTTAGAGAATTTCATTTCAGCATTTTAAGCCGACTAACACAGTGCGCTGATATAGATCATTATCAAAAAGTGCAAAGGGCGAACTCCCTTATTTAAAATAACAAAAGTGCTTACTTGCAGATATCTGAATTAATGTTTAAGTTGAGAGTTAGCGCTGAAACCAGTGGTTATATCTCATGAGAAGCAGCTTCTCAAACCTTTTGTCTTCGAGCTTGTTTCTCTTGGGACACAGTACCAGACTTCCTAGACTAAACAACCTCTCAACAAGGGCGCTAGATGGAGTCGCAGCATTTTTTTTAGAGAGACTGCCTTTATTGTGGGAAATCGTTGGAGCACATCCATCCCTTTTTCGGTCGTTCTCAAGTAGGATATTATCTCAGATTCGACAGAACTGAAGGTCTCATCCTCCTCCTCAAAGTTAAAAAAGTCCTGTGCTTTGGAGGTGCTTGGTGTTGGTGTTGTTGGTACCTCTGGTTGTTGCACAGGGCCAGGCTGAGGGGTAACCTTGTCCTTGTGACACTCTGCTGCTAGGTATCCCTTCACCATCTCCTTCTTCTCTTGATCTTTACACCATCGCAGTTTGAACATAGGAAGCGAGGCAGCTGCTATCATGGCATCTTCACTTTCCAAGACGGAGGAAAATCTAGTTTTGATAGCCTGCAAACACACATTGACATGGGTATTATATGTAAGATTCCGTTTTGAGTAAAATCAAAGATACAATACTCTGAATGAAGACTTTGATAACAAGCTAAAGAAGCTAACAAGCTCACAACCATATTACCAATATGTTTACCAGTGCAGTGTCTTAAAATGTCCTTGGTAAAATATACAAACACAATACACATTTATATGTGTTGATGGAATGCTTCTTACCTGAACTATGGCATCAGGTAGGCCCATTGCGACAGTCAGACCTTCCTTTTTTTCTAGTGTCTTGGCCATCAACACTTCAAGGGCTGGCAGGAGGGTTCCATAGTAACAGTTGTCCTCTCCTTGTACAATGTCCAGTGCAGTAGTGAGTGGCTTTGTGATGGAACAGTACTCTTTCAGGAATTGGAGTTCTCTATCACTAAAACACTTTAGCCCTAAACAATCACAGATGGTGCTTAAGTCATTAAGAGGAATTTCAGTTATCCTTTCCACAGCATTCTGAACAAGGAACCAAGAGCTTTTTTGAGAACACATCCCCTACTATCTCAGAGGCCACAGTGGACCTACTTGCCTTGTTCCAAAGTGCAGTGCACTTTGCTGTAGCACTCCGGTATATTCCTTTCATTGAAGGATTTGAAGTTAGCCATTTTTCAATATTGGAGCATGACACCATGTTCATAGTGTGAGAGGCACACCTCAGATGTGGGGGCAAAGCAATCCCATCCTCTGTCGCAGCATCCAGCACATCATTAACATCTGTCAAGGTAACCTCATCATCATCATCACCACTATCATCACTATCATCTACAGGGGGCTGATACATTTTAAAGGCCTTTACAAAATTTGAGCCATTGTCCGTAACTGTGGCTGTGACCTTTGTTGACAGTCCATACAGAGAATGAATATTGTCTATCTAACTAGCAATGACATCATAAGTGTGACTGCCCTTAATCCGTTTACAAGCCAAAGCTGCTTTCTCGTGTTTCAAAGTACTTGAGCTTGTTTTCCATCTTTGCGTACTCTCTCTCCAGGTAGTTGGAGAAGGTTTTCCTTTCCATCTGCCTTGTGCCACCTGTTGAATCAATAATTTAAACATAATAGATGACACTCTACCAAGTGAGATAAAAACAATTCAAGATATTAAGATTTTTACTAAAAATACCAAAGACTGGTTGAAGCAAAAGCAGACATGTATGCATTTTTAATCACCTGCAACCAGAAATGATTTAAATGATTTAAACGTTGTAAATAGGGTGCTCTTCTGCAAGTTGACGATTGTAAATGGGACATGGCGGTGTATGTTGAAAACTTAATGTATTTTTGTATTGTTTTTCTTTTTTGTTTTATTTTACTAAAAGCCTAACTAGGGATGGGAGATGGAAACTTGCAATAGCTATAATCTCTGTATGCAGAACATTAGTCACATTATTTTGTTTGTAATGAGTGAACGTGATCATAAACCTGCGATGTCCCGATTAAATAAATAAATTATTCATTGATTCATTTTCTGCCGCTTATCCCATTTGTGGGGTCACGGGTGGCTGGAGCCTATCCCAGCAGCTTTGAGCCTTGGGCGGGGTACACCCTGGACAATGGCCAGTTCGTCGCAGGGCATAAATGAATTAAATTAAATTAAATCACAGTCAAAGTAGTATTGCTATATGGAATAGATTCTTTAATTTTTACTGAAAATCATGCCTTGTCAAAAAAAGAAAAAACGTGTCCAAACACAGTTAATCTATCCTTTCTTGCATGTGTGATTGCAGTGGGGACACGAGCAGTAAACAATGACGGTTGCCCTAGCAACACATATGTTTCGCTTGCATGCAAGTTCCATTGCATTATTATTATTATTATTATTATTATTATTATTATTATTATTATTATTATTATTACCTGTGCATGGCACCATGCCGATTATGTGCCTGAAAGACGGGTCCTCTACCGTGGAAATCGGCAGCATGTTTTCCACCACATATCTGAGGGGGGAAATCCAAAATCTGTAAAAATTTTACCATTGAAATCTTGGAACAATAGCCTGATAGTGCTAAAGAGGTCCAAATAAAAATTAAACTTACCCTGCAATTTTTTTATCAACTTCTGTCTGGCTGTAAGTCCGTCTGAAGTCCAGCCGCTGTTGCTTTAGTGGAGTGGGTCCCTCTTGCTCGCCCGACTCCTCAGGCTCAGATGCTAATTTAGCAGTTAGTTTAAGCGTAGCATGTTGCTTTTCTAAATGCTTTAACAAATTACTGTTACTGTTGTTGGCCGTCGACAACGGCTTCGACCCAGGGCACAGTTTACAAGTTACTTGTATATTTTTTAACTCCCCTTTTCTCCAGCTTGAAATAGTGTGAGTATCTCCACGATTGGAAACTAATCCTCTCTGCCGTCATGCTGCTCACCTGACCAGAGTGGTCGGGCCAATTGCTTTTTTTTTCAATTCAATGAAACTTTATTGATCTCTGGAATGTTACAGGAACTGTGCGCCGTTGTGATGAAACGTTGTATGAAACCTCACCAAAAGGAGCGGAGTAACGCAACGTTTGGTAACGGAAACGGAGTTACTGAATTTAAAAAAAGAACGCGTTACATTACTAGTTACTGAAAAAAGTAACGCCGTTACGTAACGCCATTACTAATAATGCGTTATTTATACATTCTATGGTTACTACCTAACACTGTTGGTTTACAATAACATAGCCTGTTTTCAGCCAATTTTGTCTTTGTTAATGCATCCTAATGCAAAAAAAAAAAAAAAAAATCCTTTTAAACTTTTTAGGATACTTAAATCATGTTGTGGAAAAAAATGTTTTTAAATGGGATTTTTATTTTTTTTTAAATCAGAGATTTTTGGGCCATATCGGCCATCCCTAATAATAGACCAACAAGTGTGAAAAGATATGCAAAAAGCTGCACCAAAAACTGAACTAAATAACATGGACTGGAAAAATGGCTACCATAGACCCTCAGTGTGGATTATATATGTGACCTTAAAGAAAACCTATCCTTCCAAGAAACTTGTTTATATATGCTGCAGCAATTAGCCATGGACTCTGTCATGGCTCAACAGGAGGATGGTAACAATAATAGACAAAGTATTCACAACATATGGATTTTCAATCAAATTACTTAAATTACTAAATAAATAAATGGAAAAGTGAGGAAATTTCAGACAAGAAAGAGGACAATTTTCAAAACCAGAATACCCGCTTCAACATATATACATGGATTTTTATTGAAATAAATTATAAGGAGTAAATTGTAAGGGAAGAAATATTGTTCAATTATAATACATATGCTAACTAAATTGACTGACGTATTCCCTTGTTTTTATGTGTTATTTTGTTGTTTTATTTTATTTTTTAGGATCCCCATTGTCTTTATTTTGTGCAAACCATCCACAGTTGGCAGGATTTGTGGAAAGACAGATGTATATGTATTGTATTATTAAATCATAAGTCCTGATTAAAGCTGTTAAAAGGAAAAACTTGTCCAATCCAGGGTGTGAGGGCCCTTATCAAGTTCTGCTCACCACCCGCACAGCAGTTAAAATAGCTGAGAGAACCACCTGGATGCACCTGATTCACTGTAAAAAGGTACCTGTGTTGTCCAAACGGACGGACCAATGGTGCTGGGGACTGTTGGACCATGGTGGCTAGGAGAAGTTTGGTATGTTTACTGTTTGGTATAATAGTGCTTGTAGTAGTGCACCTCCTTTTATGGTTTGAGTGGCCAGAAGCAGCCAAAACAAATGCAACAAGACACAACGGCTAAATTCTTAAATTCAGATGACAAGACTTACATATTCTTTGCTTTTCAGATGATTTTAGGTAGAATTACACTGTTCCTATCGCCACAAGGGGGCGTCGTCTTGTTACCTCGTCCATTCACCAACACGGGGTTCTGATAATTCTGTTAATTTGTGCTCTAATTATTGTGTTGCCTTTATTTTGGGTCTACAATATCCTGCCTTGTTATATTAATGAACCACCTATATATGTCAATAATGCCAGCTCAGCCTTGATACATGCACACCAAATGCTACTAGAACCAAAAGAGCTGTAAAAGTTAATTCGGATGACACCATTTATCTGCAGACTCAAGACAATCAGGCCATGTCTTAATTGTTTTGGTCTGGTGCTTTGATTGGTCTTTGCAAAATTGCTGATTGCGGGTTTATGCTCTAAAAGAGGATGAAAGAGGGAATGAAACATACAAGGTCAGATGGGTATAGTCAGACTACTGACAACTGTATCTACACTGAACTATCTGACAATGAAGAATGAGTGATTTTGTTAGTGTGGGCAGATGATATAGTGGTTGCAAGTAATGAGAAGTGCCTAAATTAAGAGAAACCAAAAAGTCAATTTTAGAGGAAAGACTTAGGCCAACTCACACACTTCACTGGGATTGATTTTACACAAAAAGAGGGCATAGTCAAAATGAATCAATCCATGTATATTGACAAGATCCTGTACAGTTTTAACAGAATGTAAATCAAAAAATAAATGTTGCACCCAGTGAAATAAAATGTGTTCTCACTGCAGAGGGAGACCAAACAGATAAAAAGAAATAGAGAGAGGGATGCAAGGCAGCCTACATCATGTCCTGCACCAGACTTGACATTAATTGGATTGTGAGTAAACTGTCAGATCCCAGAGAAAAACACATGACAGCTGTGTACATGTACTTAAAAGGAACAAGAGACCAGAGATGTACACAAGTCTTTTTGTCCAAGTCAAGTCTCAAGTCTTTGACTACGAGTCCAAGTCAAATCCGAGTCTTTTGGTCCCTAGCCCAAGTCAAGTCCAAGTATTTTGGTCACAAGTCCAAGTCAAGTCAAGTCTCTTTGCATACGTAGCTTTATGTGAGTACTTGAAGCTTGATACTGCTGTCTTATTAATAAACCTATTGTATATGAATGTATCATTTTTGAAAAAGTAAGCTACAGAGTATAGTTAATTTCAAAATAGAAAGAACAACAAAACATGTTTAGTATTCTTAACTAGGGATGCATCAATCCAGCTTTTTTAGTACAGATCCTGATCCAGGTGGGGTGAGGATCTGCAGGTATCAGATACTGACCCAATCCATCTGGTATTTGAATATAGATCATATGAATAAAGACCCTTGTATTTGTTACGTGACCCATTATGGCGATAGGGGTTATTATTACATTTTATTGTAATGAGTAGATTTGTCCAAATAAAAAGAAAGTAAAGACCTGCTCTTTTCCCATTGTATAGCCATACAATCTCAACTTATTAAAGAGTAATTCGTTTTATTTATGATTCATTTTTTTATGATTGTTGTGGTAGGCTATATTTGTTGGCTACTATAATCCAGAGGTTAGCATTGATCAAACCAAAATGAATAGAATTTATCCTCAGGAAGAAGACAAGTTAATAAACCAGCTGATGGATTTTAGGGATTGTAGCTTTACTGTTTTACACTCAAAATGAATAAAATGCATCTTACAACAGCAGCTTTTTGTCAAACCTCACTCATGTAAACAGTGGCGGGCTGTGCATTTCACGCTTGGGCATTCAGTGACGTCCCACTTACACATTACAAATCACCTCAATATAGGCTAGTCAAGCAACACTTAATTCAGGAGCATTTAAAACCAATAAGCATGCATTCACAATTAATAGCAGGAAACTAAGTTCACAGATACTATCAAAAATAAAAAATAAAAAGGTGATTAAAAGATGCCAAACACAATGCCACCAATTTGCAGCGTTTCTCAGAAGCTGTGAGCCACAGTTTCTGTTCATAGTTGCTCATCTGGAAATGATGGACAAACCCTTTTCCTTGCTGGGACAGGCTAGCTAGCACAGCACAGACCTCTTCTCACAATATCCAGCTTTTCGTGAAAGGCCCGTCTTGAAAATGGTGTGGAAAGTATATCTGCAACCAGATCAATCTCTTCTCCTCCTTCAGCCATTATGGGTTTAAAATACAGTGAAAGCTGTTGGATCTCCGGGTCTAGTTCGGTATTCTGCAAATTGCCACCTTTGAGGCTCTAGCAAGTGCTTATCCAATCACAGGACACGTACACGTCCAGTTTAACGTAAGACCTCTAGCTGGCCTTGGTATGCAGAATCGAGATCTGAAGGCTATTGCGACTGACTGTGCCAGTTCACTTACAGTGCACAGGGGCCTGCTCTGTTGAAATATAATTGGATAAAAACTCTACTATAATAAACAACATTGGAAGCCACTCAACTAAGTGGATATAATATGACATAAAGAGAACAGAGAATAGAGAATAATTTTGTTTACATATTTATGAAAATAAAATAAAATAAATTTACTTTTCTGAGCATGTTTAGGCCAGCAGAGAAGGCCTTGCAGGCCCTGACGGCCCACCACTGCATGTAAATCATATTAGTGAGTAAAGACAGCAGTTTGCTCTGTGGGGCTCTGTGGTAATACTCAGAGGGATGGGCTGTGAAACGCTGATAAAAGTGTAAGCTACAAACAGTTAGCTTTCCTTTAGCTTGCTGCTAACAAGAAGCTGCAATCTAAACAACAGTTAATAGCAACTGCGGACAAAGCAAGTGGATATATCATACTCTTGTTCCCTCTCCCTGATTCAGCTGAACCCTGCTTTGCTCGTGAGCGTGCAGTGCGCTGTTCCCGGTGAGTGAGAGCGCACTCCATGCACTGCTGTTCTCAATAACAATTGAATAGTTTATAACAAAATCTAAAAAAAAAATCTCCACTCCGCTTGACAAATAGACAAATATAACAAGAAATTAAAAGAGCGCCAAGCCAGTGGGAAAAGGTTAATTGTCAACGAGTCTCAAACTGCGAGTCCAAGTCAAGTCCTGAGTCTTTGGACCACGAGTCAAGTCACAAGTCTCTGTCTGTAGTGACTTAAGTGCGACTTGAGTCCGCTGTGACGAGTCCCTATATCTGCAAGAGACTTTGTGTTACAACAAAAGTGACACCTAAACTGGAACAGATGAGTTCCTCTGATGCAGACTGGGCCAATGACCCAGAGGACAGAAGACAGGCTATTGTTTCAGCCTAAGTGAGGGCGGTGCCATTGTTTCATGAAAAACAAAGAAGCAGCAAACAGTTGCATTGTCAACATTTGAGCTAGAGTATGTGACCACAGTTCAAGAAGCTCTTTACCTAACACTACTACCAAAGGATATGGTTTCCAGCTTTCAATACACAACTAAGGTTTCTGAAGATAATCAAGGGACTATATGCCTGGCAAGGAACCCTGTAAATCGCCAAAAAGCAAGCATGTGGACATTAAGTACTATTTATAAGTGTTAAGGTCCCTAGCCCTCTGTGTTTTTTTTTTCAGTTTCTTCTCCCCCTCCCTTTGTCTATCTCTGCTGTGGGCGTGGCTCCTCCCTCAGCTCCTGCACCCGGGATGGCTGGCCTGCACACCTGCAATCAATCTACTCATCTGCTGCAGTACTAAGACCCAGGCTCCTCTCCACTGCCAGATCGTCAGTTAACCTCAGTGGTGAAGACACAGGCCTTTTTCTGCATTTTTGTCAGTATTTCAAGTGTTTTTTGGATTTTCCTGATCCTGTTCTTCCTTGTGTTCTCCCAGATCTCCGTGCAGGCCAGTCATTCAGTCTGCCATCTACCAACTTACCTTCTTCAGCTCCCAGAGCCTCGGCAGCCATCTTAAGATCTCCAGCTCCAGTCTGTCAGCCTCATCCATCTTCGCACCTAATCTGAGCTTCGAGTGCCAGCCACATCCAGTCTCTAACCATTGTTTAAATAAATTTGCCTCCGTTACCTGATTGTCTCGGGGTCCTCCTACCTCTCTGGCCGTAACAATAAGGTCAAATGTGTTGCAGGGTAAAATTGTTTTGGTGTGTTGTCCTACTGAAAACATAGTCCCAGACGTGTTCACAAAGTCTACTACAAGGGCCAAAATTGAAAGGTTTTGTTCTTATTTGTTTGGCATGTAATGTTATCTGCTGAGGTCAGTGGCATCATCGAGTGGGGGTGTTAGAGTATGATGCATGCCACATAAACAAACTTTGCACATCTGTGTGTTGTATATGCATACATTCCTAGACACAGGTTAAATAAAAGGTGGCCCCTTCCCTTCCAGTGCAGTGTGTATAGATATCTCCTAGCATAGTATATATAGATTTCTCCTGTGTCTCTGTTCAATGATTAGGCTAGCCAACCCAAATACTAATAATGTCTACGGCCAAGGACCCTGGAGAGAGCTCCCAAAAAGTATCTTTTACATCACATCAGTTTGATTTGAATAATTTATGCCTCATTTTCATGCATCATTTTGTGAATTCACTTTTTGGCTGTTTTGTGTTCAAGTGTAGATTTGTCTATGTGCAAGGTGGCGTTCTTCCCTTCATATCTTTAGAGTAGTTTAGTGGCATTTGTCTTTTTGTTGTCTTTTTTTTTACTGTGTCCCTAAAAAATATTACCTACAAAATTTATTGGAGGGCCAAATAAAACATTGCAAAGGGACGCAAATAATACCCATCTCTTTTGTAATGTCCATTCAGTGTTGTTGTAGCCTACATAGTAAAAAGGTTTTATTTCAATAAAATTTACTCTGATTAAACAATGTTACAGTCAAAACATACATAAAAGCCATGAAAAGATAGTGCATAGTGTTAATACCATTGAAATGTAATTAATTCCAGACGAGTCTAGCTTGGGTCTAGCTCAGGGGTGGGCAAACTTTTTGGTAGTTGGTTTAGTGGAAAAAGTGGTGGCTGATATTATGTTCTTTGAAAACTGCAAACTGGCAAATAATACATAAGGCTACTGACTGGACTTCAGTTAAAAAACATCTCTGTCCATTCCATATTAAAAACTTGAAGTGTGAATGGACATTTTCTGTTTGTAGATATCATGGTGGCTTTAGCAAAAGTACAAGGCAAATATATGCTTGGCGGGCCGCATTACACAGCTCAACTTGCCGCATGTGGCCCCCGGGTCTTAGTTTGCCCACCACTGGTCTAGCTCCATGCACAGTTCCATGTCTAGCGGCTTCATGTGGGGTCATTCCCCTCTCTCTGTCCCCGTTTACCCTCCCGATACCTCTATATTACAAGATACTTATCTAAGACGAATTTAGTTCGTTGACGATAAGGTTTTAACCTAGACGTTGTCCCCTACCGTCGTGATCCAGCTGATTGACGGGGCCCAATGAAAAGCCTCTCTTTTTTTTCGTTTATAGTTGGTTGCCAAGGCAACGTGACGCCATGGTAACCGCTAACAAAAAGGTAACCGATGGAACTTTTTGGAAAGAAAACTTTAGTCATTTGAGGGGCATTTAAACAAAGAAATGCAGCTGCTGGTGGTGGTATATTAAAATGTACGACCTACGCGTGGAGTGGATCCGGCGGTGTGTGTGCTCAGGCTTATACCTGCCGGGGAGGCCTAACTGCTTCGACCGGTTACTCCAGCGAGGGGACGGCGAGCAAGAACAGAAAATCATCCGCTTTCTCAACTTTGTCTCTGATGAAGGCACTCCATCATGCCTGTTGTTTTTTAAAAGCGTTAGAGAGGAGGAAATTGAAATTAAGATTCCAGTCGGTAAGTGCACAGAGGTAAATACTAACTACATTATCTTATTTCAGGTTAACAGTGGACTTAACCTATCCGCTAGCTAGCGTTAGTGTCCACTCAGATGGTCACTTTTTATCGTTTCAGGAGACGGGCGAGAAAGATACAGTGACGATGATGAAAACAGTGAAGGGAGAACAACCGAAGAACAAGCTCACATCTGTGTAAGCAGATACAATTTACTGTTGCGTTCTGTTTCATCCAAGAGTTGTTCACAGAGTCATATATCTCTATATCTCTATATCTCAGAGAACAGAGCTCCAGGTGGTCTATCAGACTGAGCTTCAAGTTGAAGTAGATCATTTCCCAGAAAAATTCAGTAAATATCGTATTTTCTACTTCATGAGATACACAAATGGTAAGAATGGTAAGATATGTATGTATGTATGTATGTATGTATATATATATATATATATATATATATATATATATATATATATATATATATATATATATATATATATAGTTGTGATAGCCCTATGTAGCCTACTTAAAACAACTATTTTTCTTTCTTTTATATTAAGAAACAGTTCTTGAGCCTCTAGATATGAAGGAGGCCTATAAGGCATTGCCCAAACTGTTTGACATTGGTCTGTTAAATGGTTCACCCCTTGCTATTCTCAGGAATAAACTTACACATGTGAGTATGAGTAAGTAATGTATGCTCCTCAACATTAATTCTGATTGCACTTACTCTAAATGTGTCTAGGTGTACTTACCACTCATCACACACCAACAGCTGTGTGTTACTAGTGGTGTTTATCAAGGTGGAGACGCTGAGAAGAATAGTGCAGCAAAGGCGAGCAAACAGTTGATTGTTCGTGATGAGCTGCTTCACATGTTGTACAAGTTTTTAGGACTGGTCAACACAACGCTTCAACAACTCCAAATTCAAGGTTATTGGAAGTTATTACTCAAAGAGGACCCTGCGCTAAGTAAAAGATTTTAAACATGTGTGTTATGTGTCTTCTCTCTGCAGACGAAATCAGGAAGCTGCATATACCTGACATGGACCTGGATCAGGACATGGATGCGCTGCTCTCTAATCCTGAGGTTTTAGACAAACTGGAGCAGTGTCTAATGAACTGGCAGACCCAGATCACTGTTGTTATTGAAGAACAACAGAACAAGAAGCCGCAGGTTTGTAATAATTGTCACACGTAAGTTAAGTATTACTGGTAATTGCATTCATGCATTCATGTTTCTCAGACTTTTGGAAAATAATGATACATGATATAGATGAAGTTTGGCATTTATTGTTTAAAATGCCACACAGAAATGTTCCAATAATGGTCTTTTGATACCATGATTCAGTGCACAGTTTCTGCACATATTAGCATGTCACTAAATTCTCATAACTGAAGCTTGGGTCTTGAGTAGGGTTGGGTACTGAACAATGGTTCCAGTCGGGCACTGATTAAAAAGAATTTGTGAAATGTTCTGAAATACTGTGTTGTGTTTTTTTTTATGTTTCTGTGTCCATGTTACCTCAGGCACCTGGACCACTAGCTGAGATTGTTTTCTGGCAAGAACGGGCGTCCATCTTGAGCGCTCTGAGTGAGCAACTCAAACAACCTGCAGTAAAGAAAATCTTGGAGGTGATGACCAAATCACACAGAGGCATCATTAAGACCCTGGAATCAACTCTCTCTGAACTAAACAAATATCGAGTGGAGGCAGATGAAAACTTATGCTTTGTCAGCACACTGGAAAGACACTTCATGGTGAGTATTCTGAGGTCATTCTGCAAGCGGTAGAATGTTGTAACCCACTTTATGAGTAAAATAAATATGTGCATAAATATATGCATATGTATTACTGGCTAAAATGTAATTGAATGTTTTTTGCCATTATGTTTAACAACAACTCATTTTTGTAATGGAAGGATAAAAACTTTTGCCCTAGATTTTTCTGTAATATTCATTTTCTTTCATTTATCTCTATCTTGCAAAAAGCCTGATTTTAATACCTCTATTTTGGCTTTATCTTTGTTTTGTTCTTATTCTCAATGCAATTGTATCCATTTTGCTGTCATGACATGTCTATTTAAAATTTCCTTAAGTATGTTCATAAAAGCATTAAATTAAACCCTGGGGTTGTAGGCACTATCCACATCAAACCATTCAATATTTCTCCCTTCCTCCACAGTACTATTTATATCAAATGTTTAACAAAAGTTTGCTTCAAACCTTACCCTATTAAAAAAAGGATTTAGATTATGGTCACTAAAATGAATTGTTACTGTTTGCATATATATAATCAAAATATTTTGACTTGCTATTAGGCTATTAACCAAATTAGTAAAAGTTATTGTTGGTAATTGAACAATGTTAGAGTGAGGGTAAGCACTGCAGGTCTGTAGCAGAAATTTCTTTCATTTAAGACAAAAGAACTCATCCTCATATGGATTCAATATCATTGCACATTAGATTTTAATTTACGGAACATGACTTTGGACAAAGGACTCCACCACCAAAGCTATTTTCATCCATTCTTTTTTTTCAATGTTTTTAATATGAGTTTTGAATAGAGCAATTTAGGTGTGTTTCATCTGTTAATTGATTAATGTTATGTATTTTTTTCCTTATTCTACAGATATTAATAGGCCCATAGCTTAAATAAACTAGATAGGATTTTTAATATGGCCTTTCGTCACGATTTCCAGCCCTTAAGTTAACAAACTTGTCCAAGGTCGTTCATCTTAGTGACTTCACAATGTGGCTATTTGTCTATTTTTGTTTTTTGATGAGTCGCCTGACATAGCGTGCCATGTCCATTTTGTTCCTATTTAAACCCTTTCATTATTCCTCTGCCCAGATTTTGAAAAGTCAAAAAGCACTGCAACCCCTTCAGTTTGTTGTAGAACAATAAACTGAAAAAAAAAACAAAAAAAAAATTTTGTGGTATTGTTATAAAGTCTGTGTAATGTACTATTCTTTCAGAATTTGGCAACAGGAAAAACTTTTGCTGTCATCTTGGAAACCGTTCCTCCTTTAATGACAAGCCTGGGAACAGTGTGGATCATCTCCTGCCACTATAACACAAATGAACGGATGGTCCCTTTGATGGAGCGCATTGGTTGGCAGCTGTGTGAACGTGTGGCTCTGGTTATTGATGTCCGTCTGCTGTTTACGTATGTGAATGTTATATTTATCTGTACCTTTATCTGTAATTGTACACCAGTCACTACTCAAATAAGCTATTTAATTGTCACATTTGGTTTATTTAAACATGTAATTGGGCAGTGAAAAGAGAGAATTGGCCAAATTAAAGGTTCATGATGCTAAGCAAGTCCTGGACCAGTGGAAATTCTCCTACTTTGAGGTGCGTGCTGACATTGAAGAACTGGGAAGAGTTCGCCGCTGGGAATTTGACCGCAAAAGTTTGTTTGAGAGGACAGATTACATGGCTTCAGTCTGCCAAGATCTTTACAGCATTTTACAGGTTAGTTATACAAACACATATGCATTTACTATCAATGGGGTCTTTATTATCCCCTGGGTAAAAGTGTTTCACAGCAGTAAATAGTACAGTATGTACAGTAAATACATCATAAATCCTATCTGGTGAATTGTCAAAAAGCCAACAGGAATGAGTGGGTTTTTGTGCCTTTTGTGAGTGTGTGACTGGGACCAGAATGGAGCACAATTCATCCCACAGAGGGTGGCTTGGATCAGTGGTGATTTATGATTATTTTGTATTCAGAAGTTACACCCCCGCTAGAAGACAAGGTTAAAAACAGTGAATCAGACTGAATAGGGAGCATTAGGGAGTATCTTGAAGCCCTTACATTTTTTCTAGGCCTACATGTTCAATTACATTTTGTTGAGACAGTGGTATTAGTGCTGCACAGCCAATACAAAAGTTTAAAACATTGACATTTTACCATTTTCAGAGTGACTGACATTTCACATTTAAGTCATGGTGAAGTCTACAAAAGTTTTTTCTATTCTATTTCGCCATGAAACTCTGCTTAAACTTACTCTGCAATGTTTGTTTACTTTTTAAAGTAAAAGAGAGGTTAACTGAGATTTCTAAGGGTCTAGCCTCTCTATAAGACAAACACAAAAAGAGATTTCTTGTGGATTTGTGTTTTGTAGATTTTAGAGGAATTTTACAACATCTTTGGCCCAGAGCTCAAAAGTGTGACTGGTGATCCAAAGCGCATAGATGAAGTGCTTTGCCGAGTAGACAGCCTGGTGGGGCCTATTGAGGAAGTCAGTTTTGATCCTTTCAGCATCTCTAAGATGACTAACTGGAAGCTGATAATGCAAGAGTTCAACTCTACTGTTGAGGTGAGTCCAACTAGCTGAACCAAACATGAACATAGTGTCTAGCTGCAACACAAAAAGAAATGTAGCCGCAAGTGGCGAGGATTTAGCACTTGCCTGTCGCTGCCCGGTGCTGGTGTCGGGGTTAAACAATGGTTAAATACCATTGTTACACCCATTTATGTAATAACTGCCCACAAATGTAATAAACCACAAACGTAATAAAAATCTGCATGTTTTTAATGTAATAAACCAACAAAAGTAATATTTACTATTACATATATGGAAATCTATTACATTTGTGGGGAAGTTAAATAATGACTTACCAGAAATGTAATGACTTACCACAAATCTAATAAGAATGATAAAATTCATAAAATATAATATATCTTTGCTCATTTACTTGCACTCATACATGAACAGACAAAAATTTATTTTTGGCGTCCGATATAAACTTTTTGTTTTTGTTCTCCAAGTGGTGCTGTCACGCCCATTCTCAGTTTTCCTGTAAAAAAATGTGTTCAAGGCCAGGGATTGAGCAAATGCTTTAAATTCAAGCCAAATCAAGCAAAGTATGTGTGAGTTATAACACTTTCATGTTTGAGGGCGAGGAGCAAAAACGTAATGAAAAATCGCGGCATTGACACGGCACATGAAATATTTTACAAGGTCTTCAACAACTTTTAGTGGGGCACTTGTATAGATGATGTTGAGCAAGTTTGGTGTCGTTGGGTTAAACTAGGACGAGTTCATTAAAGTTCATCCAAGATATGTGGCTCTGTCACAATATGATTTTTATCGTTGTACTGACATAACAAATCATTTCTCCGAATGTTGTTTGTCTATGACCAACTTAAGCTTTGATGGGGTCCCACACATGTAAAGATTTTTGATTTTATAGGGGGTGCTGTTGCACCATTTTGTTGTGTTTTCATGTGCGTGCCATAAAAAAAAACAAATTACGTGAATTTTGTGCAGATTTTTGGTGACTTTTCGTTAACGTTCAGGTGTCGAAAAAAGCGAGTTAATTTGTCATTTACCTAGTGCGCATGTAGTACATAAGTATTGGGGTTAAAAAGGCTCAATAAGATTTATTGATGCAGATAAAAGGATTTATTCAAAATACATGATTTTTTCACAACATCTGACTTGTATCCTTTGATTTTTGCACATAAATGCTAATTTGCAAATTTTTTAGATTTTTTTATAATTCATAAAAAAAAAAAAAAATCATTTTATTTGTAAAGCTGCCATTTTGCATTTGAAAGCTTTAATCTGCATTTGTCGATCGCCAAGTACGGGCATTCAGCACCTCCACTTTCAGACACTTGTTCTGCATATTTTCATCAATTCAATCAATTAATTTGCCTGAACAAATGTATATAGAAACAGTGACAATAAGCATGATAGTGCCCCCTAGAGTTTCAAAAGAAAATCCCTGTGAAATGGGCAAAAATTTAGTTTGTCTGAAATGCATGAAATTTGGCACATGCAGCCATGATGTAATGCCAGTCAAAAAGTCTTAAAAAACCTTTAGGATTTATTTTTTATTTTTTCCGCATCAAGGACCAAAAAAAATTATTATTTTCAGAAATTTATCATGGCACAAAAAAATCAGTACAACCTGTCCTATCTGCTACGCTGTTGCAGTGGCAATGACCGAAACTTGGAAACAGCAAATGAGCCCATATTACACACCAAAATTTTAGTTTGTTGTAAATGGATAAAATTGGGCACATACAATCCTCATGTGTTCCTAAGCAAGAAACTGGACCCATGAGCTAAGTATAACCGTGTTGCCATGGCAGCACTCCAAAATCCAAAAATACTGGCCTGACATTAAGCCATCAGAGGGTACTTTCTAATTTGTTGAATTTGGGTAAATTTGTTAAATTTGCAACTGCAACTGTCTCTAGGGGTCATTATCTATGTGACACAAAAAGACTTGGATAAAAAAATCCTTTTCATTATCTTGGATCATGAACATGCAGGATTTGCAATGTTGATGTTTTTACTCTCTGACTTCTCAGGCTATTGAAGGAGAGGCCATAAACTTCATCGATCAGTCATTCAAGACACTTCGTTCTTCAGCAGCTGCCTTTAATATGCTCCTAAAATTCAAACACATTGGCACCAGAGAAGCAATCAACAGTCATTTGTTGAGAAAGTTTAATGACATCCTGGCCCAGTATTGCAAAGAGGTCAATAATCCATTTATATATATATATATATATATATATATATATATATATATATATATATATATATATATATATATATATATATATAATATCAAATAATCAATAAACATTCTTCGTACTTTTTTTGCTAACTTCTTTTGTTGTAGGTGGACTGCATAAATGAAATCTTTGAATCAAATAAATACAAACCAGAACTAATCATGATCGAACCTCCTGTGGCAGGGGCCATAAGATGGTCACGATCTCTCATGCATCGTATACAAAAAAACATCCTTCCCTTCCTGAAAGAGAAAGAGATGATCAGCAGTGAGCAAGGACAACTGGTATAAGTTTTCCTTGCAGCCTATTTGTGTTTTTACATGTTGAATGTTTGAAATATTAAAAAGCTAGCATATAACTCTGGCATTGTTCTTCTCAGGCCAAAGAAAAGTACACACAACTAGCAATGAAAATGAAAGACTATCAGGCCAAGAAGTATGAGCGCTGGAAGACTGAAACAGAGCAACAGTTGCCTTTGTTTCTGAAAAAACCCCTGCTGCTCATGTCCAACAGTTCAGCCAAAGGCCAGGAAGAGGTAGGATGTAGACAGCATAATTACAATGTTTAGTTTTAGCTTTTACATCAGTGAACTGTATTATTGATGTTATTATTATTTTTTATTTTAAAAAGTTGCATTCTAATGCAGTTACATTCTCACTCAAACTATACAAACAAATGTACTTTTACTTTAATCCATAAATCCATACAACTGCCCCCAGGTGCAGCAGCCTTTTGCAGTCTTTATTTTTAGTTTGATTTAATTTATAGATTTCTGCTGCTGTTGGAACCAGTCTGAGGAGTGTACGATTTATTGTCAACTTTGCTCCAGAGATTCAAGAAATTGTTGCTGAGACAAATGACCTTGTGTCAATGGGCTATTTTGTGCCTGACTTGGCCAGGAACGTTGCTCTGCAGGAGGGTAAATTTATTAGGTAATGACCCTCAGATAAACAAAATACATTTTACATCAAGTGCTCACTGATGATATGATGACTTCAACCTGGGCTCTCAGGTATGTTGATGATCTACAACGCCTCGTTGACAGCTTTCACTCTGTGATGGATAATCTCAGTGATGCAATGCTCATTATGCTGGGAAAACAGATCAAAGCTGTCAAAAAAGAAATGCAATATGGATGCAAAACCTTCAACTGGAATTCGCTTGGTATTGTACAAACAGTGAGATATACAGTAAAAGCTTATCAATTTGCTGTAAATGTCAATCCAAAGGTTCTGTTTTGTTTTAGGTATCCCTGATTTCATAAATAGAGCGGTTCAAGCTGTGTCTAAATTTGAGACAGTTGTCAGCCAAATTCTAAAGAATCAAAAGGATATCGAGTCTAAGTTGCAATCCCTGGAGACAGCTAATTTAATTAAATTTACTGCTCACAATAAATCAAATGACCTTCCAGGTATGAAGACAATATTATTTTGTTTGTATTATAATGATGGGTTGCCATTAAATGTTGTACTTGTATAACATTTAACATTTGTAACATATTTTTTTGATTTGTTCAAGGTGTTAAGCAGTTTTGTGAACGTATTGATCAAGAAAGGACCAAAACTATAAATTTACTAACCAGGAAGTATGCTGACATTGGACCTCTCATAACTAAGACAGAGCATTTGATTATGGAAACCAGCAGTGGCAAAGCCAATTGCATGACAGATTATTATAAGTACTGGGAGTGCCAAGTATTAGACTCGCTTTTAAAGATGGTACTGAGGTAATTTAAATTTTCCCTGTTATGTTTCCAGAGCTATTATTTGTCTTTGTAAATTTCATTGCCATTTGACTGCATTACAGCGTAAGACACATTTTTGTTTTTTTTTCATTAGGAACATTCAGACATTTAATGTGGCACTTATGGGTAACACCCCTCTCTTCCAAATTGACGCCATCTTGTCTGCCCCTAAAATTGTGATTCAGCCACTGCGCAATGAGATTTACTGGCTAATAATGCAGTGTGTAAAAGACTGCGTAGAAAGCACCAAGGTGGTAAAATTTCTCCTACTTAATACTTTTACTATGTTATTTTTGTTATGTAACGTTGCTGTTATTAGCTATTTTTGCCATTTTTGTTTCAGCATTTTGTGCGTTGGATGCATGGTACGTGCATGGAGTGCCCCCCACAATGTGTTGGTGGAGAAGATGAGTTGATCACGTTTAACTTCTATAGTGATGTGTGCCAGCATCCACAGGTAAATGAAAGTGCCATGACTGTGTCTCAGAACATCCAGCGGCTGCTCTTTTCCTTGGAGCGCCATCTAAACCATTGGAAGCACTATCGCCCTCTTTGGGAAAAGAACAAAGCTATTGTCAATGAAAAGTTTGCTGCAAGAAAGCCAACCTGTGTCAAGTATGATGACAAGCTACAGTATTTTGCTCGCATGCATCAGGAATTATTACAGGAATCTCTGTTTAAGATCGACCACAGCATTTATCTAAACCTTGAACCTTTAGCTCTATCAGCCACAGAGTCTGTCAGCTCCTGGATCACCTCTTTAGGAAGCTTGCTTACCCAGTCTGCAAAAGAAGACCTTTTAAGTTTGAGAGATGAACTCATGGTAAGCAAGCTGCGCTATTCTCTAGATTAAATGAATATATTACATGTGCATTAATAGATTTAATGAATTTATAACAGCAATACTCTGAGACTCTGCACCAGAGCCCTGACACTTTTGAAGACCTGAAGTGTGTTCTTGGTTCCATCTCAGATATCCGGTACTCTGAAATGTCTTTGAATGTTGAGATGAGGATCAGTGATATTCAGGAACAATACAGAACACTGTCCATGTACAATTTACAGGTAGTCCCATAACGTTATTGTGGAAATATCCTGTCTGGATAATGTGTGTTATTAATTCTGCCACTTTTCTGCCTGCGTAGACTGGAGACGATGAGCAGGAGCTGGCTGCCAATATTTCCCAGATATGGAGAGATTTGTTTGCTGAAGCTAGACATGTGGATCGCAGTCTAACAAAAGTCAAGAAATCCTTTACAGAAGTAAGGCTTCATACTTTTGTCCCTTTGGGGTAAATGTTTGCCCCAGTAGTATGCTCAAAGTTTAGGATAGGCACCTGTAACCTAAGCTAACAGCAGGTGTCTGTCCTCAACTCAAGAGGCTCATGGACAATAAAATGAACACAGCTACCTCTGCTAATATAATCAGGAAGTTCTGCTTATAATATTATTTTCACCATTAGATTACGAAAGAGAAAATTGAAGAATTTAAGCAGGAGGTATTAATCTTTGCTGAGAGTTTCAACATGCATGGTCCAGGAGCTGTGGGGGACAATTTGGAGAGAGGTATAGTATATAAAAATATTTAATTGATCTGCAGTGCAATAGTGCAATAATGATGTGATTGTTCCCTGGGTTGGAATGTAAGGAGTTTGATAACGTGGTTTGTCTGTGCTCCCTCCTACCAAAGACAGACTTATATGTGACCTCACTCGTCACTTTGGGAATGAGTGTGGATGGTTGTCTGCCTGTGTGAGTGTTAGTTCTCTGGTGATTGTTTAGGAGTTACCCTGGCTCACACCAAGCAGGTATAGTTTCCAGCCCAATAACCCTTAAAGGTTAAATTGGAAAAATAATATTTTCTTTGCAGGCCTAACAATTATGGATACTTATGAGGCAGACCTTTCCAAGGTCGTAGCAGAACGACAGGATTTGACAAGTGCAGAGAAGCTGCTTGACCTTCCAGTCACAATTTACCCGGAGGTCATGAGCATGCAGAAGGACATGAGAGGGTTGAGACAGATTTATGATATATATAAAGCTCAAAAGGTAGGTTGTAGATGCTGTGGGTAAATTATTTATTTAATATCTTAAACATTTCATAAGTTTTCCCACTTTTGTCTTACAGACAGCAAAGGCTGAGTGGTCACAGACACTTTGGGTAGATTTAAACATTCAGTTGCTACAAGAGGGTATTGAGGGTTTTATCAAAAGGTTGAGGCAGCTGCCCAAAGATGTGCGTGCAATGCCTGTATCATTTTTTCTTGATGCCAGAATGAAGGAGTTCAAAGAGTCCCTTCCTCTTTTGCTCGATCTAAAAAATGAAGCACTGAGAGACAGGTCAGTTTACTCATTGATCATTAAATACAACTTTTGTCATTTCTGTATGTATTTGCGTAAATGTTGATATCAAATACAATATAATTTCTGTATTGCAGACATTGGAAGGAGCTGATGGACAGGACTGGGACTAGTTTTGAGATGAACCCTGAAAGATTTACTCTGGAGAATATGTTTGCTATGGAACTGCACAAGTATGCTAATGTCATAGGTGACATAGTGACATCTGCAGTAAAAGAACTCAGCATTGAAAAGGCATGCATCCTCACTGTGCCCAAATATCTCACTTTATTGTTTTTACCACACAAGACTTGCAGTGCTCATATTTATTATTTGTCTGCAGGGAGTGAAGGAAGTGATAGAGACTTGGGAGAGCACGAATTTCACTGTGCAGCCATATTTTAAAGGCACCAAGGAGCGCGGCTCTGTCATAGGCTCTGTGGATGACATTGTGCTGAATGTGGACAATGACACTATGAACTTACAAAGTATGGCAGGCAGTCGTTTTGTTGGACCATTTCTTGGGACTATACAACAGTGGGAGAAAAATCTGTCTCTAATCAGTGAGACTATAGAGGTCAGTCAACACTTCTCTCTACCTTTTCTGAGTCATAAAATGGTATATGCAAATATTTCTTTCATGTGCAGGTCTGGCTGCTGGTGCAGCGTAAATGGATGTACCTAGAAAGCATATTCATAGGTGGAGACATCAGCTCACAGTTACCGGAAGAAGCAAAGAAATTTGATAATATTGATAAGAAATTTAAAGCAGTAAGTGTCATTTTTATTTACAAAAGTGAAAGCAAAAATGCATCCTTTAACAAGCCAATTTTTTATTTTTTTTTTGTAGATAATGAGTGATGCTGTGAAGGATGCTAAAATTAAGCGTTGTTGCCTTGTTCCCAACCGTCTTGCAGAGCTTCAAGGCCTGAGTGATGGTATGGAGAAGTGCCAGAAAAGTCTTAATGACTACCTGGATTCCAAACGCAATGCTTTTCCACGCTTTTTCTTTATCTCTGATGATGAACTCCTCAGCATTCTCGGCAGTAGTGATCCTTTGTGTGTCCAGGAGCATATGATTAAGGTATCAGGCCAGCAAAAAAGAGAAAATTAAAGCAACCCTGGGTAACTTTTAGCCAGCAGAGGGTGCAGATCCCTTTCTGTGCAACTGCACCAGTAGCGGCAGGCAGCGGCAGCCATCACAAGTAGAGATGTTTAATATGGCAAGAGAAAGAAAGCTAGGGTCCAGTGCATTGGCCTATTTTCTTTATAATATGCATAGTGTGGTAGAGCGCCTCAATCATGTAATCTCTTGTCATATGCCACTGTCCCAGCTGCAGGAAAGTTATAACAGCTATTCTGTCCATCTGAGGGTACTATGTCAGTAAGATTGGCATGATTCTAATCATCTCAAGTCAAAGAACCATCAAAATCATTTTGAGAATATTTTTGGGCTAAAAGTTACGCAGTGCTAATTTAAGCATCTCATTGTGCAACATGAATGGCAGAAGCACTGTGTTTGAAAACTCTTCCTTGGTTACTTTCTGTCTCCTAAATGATCCCACAAGATGTACGACAATATAGCATCTCTGAAGTTTGAAGTAGGAAGCAATGGGGAGACTGTAGCTGGAGCCATGGTTTCTGCAGAGGGTGAGGTGATGGTTCTGAAGAAACCTGTTCCAGTGGAAGGTAGAGTGGAGGACTGGATGACCAGAGTACAGCTGGAAATGAAGAGGACCAATAGACTTATCACTAAAGAAGCCATCTTCTGCTACTGCGAAGACAGGAGCAGGTTTGTGTAAAAGGCTAGCCATTTCATAAACTTGTGTTTTTACTCAGATACACTGCTATACACTGTGTGAAGCCTAATTCTTCTGCTATTGATGCTAGAGATTTTTTTTTACATTTTAGGGAACCACTATTTAATGTTACAAATTTTGGAAAATTATGTTCATAACAAGAAGAAGGCAAGCTCCATTTTAGAAAACATGGCTGTTTTGTGTTTTCCTTTCTCTTTTCATTTTTGCCTGATTAAGGATTTCCTGTCTTCCAATCAATTCACTAGCTCAGGACTTTGGTACCACACTGATGGAACCAAAGACCAAGGAAACCAAAACAAGACATAGGGTATGGGGCTTATTTGATAAACCTTTTGCCCCTTGTCAAGCCTGGCTCGTATATGGCCCGACAAACAAAACACAAACAGGAGGGATGCCAATTAAAGTGTAATTTATTAAAGTAATCAAACTATACTAAACAGGGTTAACATGTGACCTATATGAATAATCTGTAGCATCAGTAGTGTGTGCAAATGTTGGACGTGTGAAAGTGTTGTATGCGAGAGCTAAAGTGAAACAAACTAAATGAGTGCACCAAACAAAGGAAAAGGTGGCTGCAGGTGAGCAGGCTAGCGCGAGCAGAGAGCATGCGGGCACTGAAGGCCCGGCTTTTGAACTGGTTGGCCACGCCCCCGCCAGGTAGCACGACCAATCAGGAACGTCTCATGAGCCACCTAAGAGGAAAGGGCAGAGAGAGAGAGGAGGAGGCAGAGCAGGAGACAGAGCTAGGGGCAAAAGTTAAGGCCCCCAGAGACAGACAAAATCCAGCCTGCTCTGGGGTTGTCACACCCTCCCCCTTAAGCTGTGGACCACTGAGGTCCACAGTGAAAAACAAACAACCCCAGATCACCACGACAATATAAAACTATGAAACTGGCCATTGATCACTAGACTAAGCACAACAATACGCACTGTAGCACAAGACCTAGGGTCACTGCTTCAGTCCCCCACCAGCTACTCCCCAATGTTACTCACCCCTCCACAACCAGGCGCCTTGGAGCATATTTAAGAGAGGCTGAGGCACACAGAGCAAGTCAGCAGAGACAACAACAGACAACCACAGGTCATGACAGTGAATATTAATATAACTAAGAAATTTACTTAAGATGACAACGGGGCACGAGACAGGGCATCTGCCAGGATATTATCCTGCCCTTTTATATGGCGGATGTCCAAATCGTAGCCCTGCAAAAATAAAGACCACCTGACCAACCTCTGATTAGGAGATTTTAAACTCTTCAGAAAAGTTAGGGGATTGTGATCAGTGTACACCACTAGAGGAGCTATACCGCCCACATAGACTTCGAAATGTTGCAATGCCCAGATTAATGCTAGTGCTTCCTTTTCAATAACAGAATAATTGCCCTGGTAGCGATTAAACTTTTTAGAGAAGAAGCATATCGGCCTCATTACCCCATCGTCACCCCCCTGGAGCAGGACGGCACCAGCCCCGACCTGGCTGGCGTCCACCTGGAGCTCAAAAGGTCTGTCAAACTGAGGAGCTGCTAAAACAGGACAAGAGCACAGAAGAGTTTTAACATTTTCAAACGCCTGTTGGCAATCTGACGACCAGACAAACTTTGCTCGGGCTTTTAACAACTCTGTCAAAGGGAACACTACAGTAGAAAAATTTCGGCAGAAGCTCCTATAATAACCCACAAGGCCTAAAAAACGTTGGAGTTCTTTTTTAGTGGTGGGCTGCGGGAATTCAGCCACAGCAACAACCTTGGCGTCAACAGGTGCAACCCTTCCCTGACCAACCACGCGACCAAGGTACGTCACAGTCGCTCGGGCGAATTCACATTTTGCCAAATTTACTGTTAACTGTGCCTCTGCCAACCGCTCAAACAATGCTTTAATTCTCTGCAAGTGAGAATGCCACGTGTCACTGAATACAACTAAATCATCCAGGTAGACTGAACAACCCTCCAACCCCGCTGTAACCCGATTCATAAGACGCTGAAACGTCGCTGGAGCATTTTTTAAGCCAAAGGGCATTACGGTATATGAATACAGGCCAGAGGGAGTGATGAAAGAAGCGATCTCCTGAGCACGTTGTGACAGCGGCACCTGCCAATAACCCTTAAGCAGGTCAAACTTGGAGACGAATTTAGCTGAGCCCACCAGATCTATACAATCGTCCATCCTAGGTAAAGGGAATGAGTCAGTTTTTGTGACCGAATTAAACTTCCTCATATCCGTGCAAAAACGAGGGGTCCTGTCAGCCTTCGGCACTAGAATGCAGGGGGAAGCCCAACTAGATGAGGATGGAACCGCTATATTGTTTTGTAACATATACTCCACCTCCGCGTTAAGTTTCACAGGAGCCATGCGATAAAATCGCTGTTTAATGGGCTGCGCCTCTCCCACGTCAATGTCATGCACAATCCAACTAGTGCGGGAGGGAACATCACCAAAAAGCCCTGGAACCTTTTTAATAAGTTCGACCAATTCACAACGCTGAGACATAGGCAAATGGGACAACAGAGTACCAAGATTTTTAAGTGACTCAGAATTTTTCAGTCTGCCACACAACACACCGTCATCAGGGTCCGGAACCCCGTCTCCCTCCTGTACCATAGTGCACGTATCAACAGCGAGGGCTGGACACACTGCGTCTTTTACGCCGCTGCCACCGGCGGAGCGCTGATAATACGGCTTTAAGAGGTTGACGTGACAGAGTTGCGTTGACTTTTTACGACCAGGTGTAAACCGTTCCTGCTCCGTCCCCTGACCGTGGTCGGGAGACACAGGGGAGATCCTCCAGGGCCGAAGCTGTGTCTTCGGGGTTAACTCCCTCCACCCTCCTACAAGGAGTTTTAGTAGCGATGAGATACAGAGACACCGCCGTGTTGTTAATGAGGTGGCTTTTATTGTGGGTTTACACAATACATTCCCGTCTGCTTGTGTCTAAAACTAGCTGCCGTGGACGCCGTCTGCTGAATACTGACACACCCACATCCGCTACACGGACCCAGGTAGAGCAGCGCGCACCGGTTACGCGCATGCTCACACATGCACACTCACACACACACATTGAGCTCCCTATCACATACAAATACAATTCCTGCAACACTACCCCCACTCTGGATGGCAATTAAACATTAATTCCACTCCAGCATAGCAATGCATAAAACTGGTACACAATCCCTATAAATCGAGAGATAGCCGTGTCAACCATTATTACATATATGAGGCGAGGTATAGTATCAAACAATGCATCTCAGTGACAAAATTAGCTCATTCAAGGTTTACATTGATTGTGCAAAGTAAAGCATAAGGAGTGCTATAAAGTAGAAAAGAAATTACACTGTGGTAATCATTATGTGGCGACCGGAAAAACACTATCTGATCCCTAGTTTTAGAAAAAGCAAATACACCAGTACAAATGCTTGTGGATAAACCCATCGTCTCCTCAGCTATCTTTGTTATATATAAACACTTGAACAGTGAAAAATATAGCTTTGTTAAACAATTTTAGCCAACACTGTAGGGGAATGCCTCGAAACTTGAACTGAGTCTCTAGTTCTACTTTGAACTGTCCATGGTAGATGAATCAAACTACGTGACCCACACACCATACCAGTCCGGTGCTCCACGCTGCTGCCTTGATCGGTGAACCTGCTGGCCCAGATAGTGTGGCTCACCCACCGCACCCCCACCATTCTCACGGTCTACATGGGAAGGAGAGGATGGGACAAGCACAACTGGAGTGGGATCAGCTGCAGCTGGGGCAGATGGCTCAGAGGACCTGAGGTCATCACCGGTTGTAGTGGAGAACAGGCTGTGCAGACCCGGATCACTGTCTGCTGGGTCCTCCTCCAAGGCCGGTGGTGGGATCTCCATAGGCGTCCAATGTTGAGCTTGGTTCAGGACCCAGGTGTTGTCCAGGGGCTCACGGCTGCGGTAATGCTTTAGCTGGTCATGGTGGACGACTTTCACTCTGGCCCTTGGGCTCTTCTGGATTCGGTAAACTAGGTCGTCCAGTTGTCCGAGGACAAAGAATGGCCCTTCGTATGATGGGAGGAACTTCTTGACTCTGTTCTTGATGTGACGTGTCCCTTTTATGAGATACCACACAGGATCTCCAATCTTGTACTGGGTGTGGCAACAGTTCTTGTCGTATTGTCTTTTCGCACGTGTGACCGATTCACCGAGGGCTTCTCTGGTGATGAGGTGAGCCAGCTCCAACCGCTCGCGCATCTGCTGTACATACTCTGGAGCTGAGGGCTGGTTGTCTGGATCGGGAGGCAGACCTGCGACAAGGTCCACTGGTTCGCTTAGTTCCCGGCCAAACATCATAAAGTTTGGGGTGAATCCTGTCGCACTGTGCTTGGTTGCCCTGTAGGCCATAACAGCATATGGGATCATCAAGTCCCAGTCCCAATGGCAACGTTCTGCTGTGGAGGCCAAGATCTTCTGGAGTGTAGCATTAAAGCGTTCGACCTGGCCGTCTGACTGGGGTCTGAATGGCGTTGTGTGAGTTTTGTCTATTCCAAACAAATTGCACACCCCCTGGAACGCCTCAGATTCAAAATTGCGTCCCTGATCACTGTGCATTGCTTGAGGTATACCGTAGCGGCACACCCACTCCGATGCAACGACCTCAGCGACAGTCACTGCACGTTCATCTGGGAGAGGAAAAGCTTCAGTCCATTTCGTGAAGTAATCTTGTATCACTAGCACATAGCGGTTTCTGCGCTCTGTCTCATTTAGTGGTCCCATAATGTCCAGAGCAATGCGTTCCATAGGGGCCCCTACCCGGACAGTTCCCATCGGAGCTTGTGGTGTCTTCTGGGGTCGGGCTCTGGATGCACAGCTGGTACAGGTGCAGCACCAAAGAGCAATGTCCTCTCTCACATGGTACCAGTAATATTGGGTTCGTAGTCTGGCCATGGTCCGCTCTACACCGAAATGTCCGCCCACTGGTCCTTTGTGCATCTGGCTCATCACCTCTGGTTGTAACTTGCGCGGCAGCACGATTTGTGGGTAGAACTGGGTGTCGTCTAGGCAGTAGAAGCGACGGACCAGGACTCCGTCTCTGAAGTACAGTCGTCTCCATTGAGTCCAGTATGTCTTAGTGGCCAGGCTGCATGGTGAGACAGTAGTCCATGGAGGGCGCTCGTTGCTGGCCTCCATCCAGGCGCGTATAGGTGCAATGTCTGCATCAGCGTCCTGGGCTTGGCTCCCCCATGGTCCAGCCATGAAACAAAGAAGGAGTCTCAAGGGTGTTAGTCAAATATATTTTCTGAGTCAGCTCTACAGTGTGTTTCTTAGTGGGAATGTTCTGGTGTGATACTTCTAGATTGCTATGAGCGTTTTGGTCTAAAGTCTTCGTGTCTGATATAGGGGTGCACTGACTTACCCCCACTGGACACAGCGCTGTGGCAGCTGGCTGTCCCCCTACCCCCACCGGACTCAGCAACAGGGAGCTGGTGTCAGAGTCCAACTGGCACTGGACCGCCTGATGACTGGTACCCCCGGGATGCGCGGATGGGTCCTGCATTTTGCACGGGCAGGACTGGCGGCAGGGCCTTCTGGAGAGACTATCAGCATTGGTGTGCACTCGACCTGGACGGTGGATAATCTCAAATTCATATTCAGCAAGCTTCTCGAGCCATCGAGCTAACTGTCCTTCTGGCTCCTTCATCTTTGTAAGCCAGCGCAGGCTGCTGTGGTCTGTGCGCACCTTGAAAGGCCGTCCGAGGAGGTACTGGCGAAAGTGGGACGTGAAATCCACAATAGCAAGTAGTTCACGTCTGGTGGTGCAGTAATTCTGTTCAGCTTTCGCCAGCTTGCGACTGCCATACGCCAGCACGCGTTCCATGCCCTGCTGCATCTGTGATAGTACAGCGCCAATGCCTGTGTCACTCGCATCAGTGTCCAGTATCATTTCACCGTGGTCTAGTGGATAGCCAAGAACAGGAGCCGTGGTGAGGCGACACTTTAGCTCGTCAAAAGCTGTTTGGTGTTCAGCACACCACTGGAAATGTGCATTTTTCATCGTTAGTTTGTGCAGGGGTTCGGCTATGGAGGCAAAGTCTTTTACAAACCGGCGATAGTACGAGGCCAGGCCGATGAAGCGTCTGACCTCCTGGATGGACGTTGGTGTAGGCCACATTTGGACTTTTTGAACTTTGCTGGGGTCAGTGGCCACACCGTGCTCAGACACTATGTGGCCAAGATAGGCAACTTGGCGGCGAAAAAGACAGCATTTGGCAGGTTTCAGTTTCAAGTTAGCTTGCTGCAGTCTGTAAAATACCCTGCCAAGCCGCTGCAGCATCTCCGACACATCCCTGGCCAGCACAATGATGTCGTCCAGGTAGACTAGGCAGGTCTCCCACTGCATGCCAGCCAGGACACGGTCCATCAGCCGCTGGAACGTCGCCGGGGCGTTGCAAAGTCCGAACGGCATAACGTTCCATTCAAAGAGGCCGGTCCTGGTGCAAAAAGCGGCTGCCCTGCGTGCTCTCGGTGTTAGTTCAACCTGCCAGTAGCCAGAAGCGAGATCTAACGTGCTGAACCATTTGGCAGTGGAGAGCGTGTCCAGCGTGTCCTGGATGCGTGGCAGAGGGTACGCATCCGTTATGGTGCGGTCGTTGAGGGCCCTGTAGTCAATGCAGAGACGGTACGTCCCATCCTTCTTACGTACCATAACGATGGGCGAGGCCCAGCTGCTGTGGCTGCGTTGGGCGAGACCACTCAGCAGGCTCTCACGGATCTGCTGGTCAGCGTGTTGTTGTTTTTCACCTGCCATACGTCGTGGGTGTTGTTTAACTGGGGCACCTGGACCGGTTACAATGTCGTGCTGGACAAGGCTGGTTCGGCCCAGGTCAGCAGGCCCAGTGGAAAACACATGTCCATAAGTACAAAGCAAACGTTTGAGTTGGAGCTGTTCATAGTCATTGAGGTCTGTGGAGCTCTGGGCGTAGAGCTCCTGCAGGTGTGGGGGAACCACAGGAGGGCCGGCCACTGAGTTGGAGGCTTGGGATACATTGGAGGGTCGCACGGCTTCAGCTGGCTGGAGGAGCCCGGCAATGGATCCTTCTTTGATGGTTACAGCCTTATTGCTGAGGTTGAACCGACGAAGTGGGACAGCCTTGGAAGGCTGGGCATGGACTAGGACTCTGGCAATGAGTACCTTGTGCTTCTCAACGAAGCCTTTGGTAGGGCTGAGCATCATGTCACCTTGAGCTGCTGCATCTAGATGCACATGGCCTTTCACCATATATTCTTGCCCCGGTTCCACTACCACAGTTCTGGCTAGTCTCACTGCATGTGACTTTGGGCTGGCTTCGGTTTGGAAGTAAGGCACTTCTTCCCCAAACAGGACGATGCGGTGTCTGCCAAAATCAAGACGGGCTCCAGCCTGAGTGAGGAAAGGATGCCCGAGCAGCACTTCGTTTCCTGCGATATCTGCCACTAGGAAATCCACATCCACCTGCCGGTTGTTGATGTTGACAGGTATCAGGGCCTCACCTAACACAGGAACGTCCCCAGGTCCCACACCAAGCAGAGTCTCAACGATTGAAGGCTGCAGTGGGGGTCTCGTGTCAGAGTGAATGGCATTATAGTAGTGAAGTGGCAGCACGCTCTTCCGGGCCCCACTGTCTAAAATAGCACACAACTCCAACTCATAGAGGCGCACGTGGATACTCATTTCTTGGATTTGGCCCTTAAGCTGGAGCACGGTGGCCTCTGGGCTACCACAAGGGGTGCTGCTGAATGTCAAGGCCTTGGTGGTTCGGTTAGGGGAAGGGCACTGCTTTTGGATGTGGCCCCAACCTTGACAGTTATGGCAGCGAACACAACCCTTTTTAAAGTTTTTGCGGTTGTTTGGTGTCGTTGAGGGTGTGTGTGTGACAAACTGACGGGGTGAAGGGCTAGCTGCAGGTGTAGCTTTGATAACAGTCTCATTTTTGTCTTTTTCTCTGACCACAGCAGCTCGGGGCCGGCGTTCAGCTGAGTTGCGGACTCCTGGCTGCATGGCACTGGTGACATAAGACGCAGCCCTCCTGGTGGTTTCATGGCAGTGGGCTATTTCATATGCATGGGCGAGCGTCACTGGGCGCTTCTCTAACAGCTTCTGAACTATTTCTGCATCACCCAGACCATTTGTGAAAACTTCAACAGCTATAGAGTCTTGCTCCATCTCCGGTCTGTCGCCATAGGCTACGGCCACCTTTCCATAAATGTCATCTCTGAATACATGCAGGAGTTCACCAGGTTTACGCACTCGCTGCCTCATTTCTACAGCAACTGCAGCTGCATGATCAGAAGAAGGGCCGTATGCGGTTTTTAGTTCGTCCACCAGGCGGCAGTAGTCCCACTTGGATGAGCGAGGATTTCTGTGGACAATGGCCCCTGCTGCTCCTACTAGGCAGAATTTCAGCTGAATTGTCATTGTCTTTTCTGACCAAAAGTTGGCTTCAGCACAGCTCTCGAATCTGTGCAGGAATTTCTTCCATGGTGTAGTGCCGTCGTATTGACCTGGACGTAAGGTGGGGACCCTCTCTCTGGGATCACCGTCCTCTTCACTGTCAGATAGGGGCTGACGAGGCACACGGCGGGTCTTACTTGGTTTTGAGCGGGGCTGGCGCTGTGCAGGGGTTTGCCCATATCTTATGGCTTCATTCTGGTTAGGGGAAAGCGTACGTTGCACGGGCGTATGTGCCATGGTGTTAAATGGGGCTGGTGTGCTATGTATAAAACTTCCCATGTGAGCAGAGGAAAAGGGGTTTGGGTCTGTATAGTACGCCGTCACTTGTAGAGCAGGGGCTGGATAATCGCGCACATTGCTGCCCGTGTCCCCCTCACGACCGTAACCCTCACATTCGGCATCAACAAAGGGATTCGTGCGGGAAAACTGCGGCTGAGCGGGGCTGTTTGGCGGCGCGAACACGTCTTCTCCATTAGCTTGTGTGCTAGCACAACTTTCATCACACAGAAACGGATTATAATGTTGACATTTTGCCACAGTCTTGTCTTTGTTAGCTTCCCTAATGTACTCAGCATTGGTGAACGACATAAATGGGTTGGAATAATTTGTTTCGAGTGCATAGTGTTCACGGGGACAGCGAGCCGCGGCCATACCGAGTTAGCGTTGCTACAGGCTAGTTGTTTACAGTCACTCGGCTTTATTGTTAGCCGCTTTAGCTTCAATTTTCTCAGTTCTCACCACTCCTTTGACAACGTTAGAGGGTCCCTTCGTGGTCGCCAGTGTTAACCGTTCCTGCTCCGTCCCCTAACCGTGGTCGGGAGACACAGGGGAGATCCTCCAGGGCCGAAGCTGTGTCTTCGGGGTTAACTCCCTCCACCCTCCTACAAGGAGTTTTAGTAGCGATGAGATACAGAGACACCGCCGTGTTGTTAATGAGGTGGCTTTTATTGTGGGTTTACACAATACATTCCCGTCTGCTTGTGTCTAAAACTAGCTGCCGTGGACGCCGTCTGCTGAATACTGACACACCCACATCCGCTACACGGACCCAGGTAGAGCAGCGCGCACCGGTTACGCGCATGCTCACACATGCACACTCACACACACACACATTGAGCTCCCTATCACATACAAATACAATTCCTGCAACACAGGAGTAGCTATTAAATAATTTAGATCTGTGACTTTCTCCTTCACCGTAAAAGGACCTGAATATTTAGCTTGGAAAGGCGAACAAACAAGAGGAGTCAGCGCCAGGACTTGGTCCCCAGGACTAAATTCTTGAAGCTTTGTATGGCGATCATATTGCCTTTTCATTTTCCTTTGGGCTATTTGCAGCTTTTCTTTAGCCAGGCACCCTGCCGTGTACAAGCGGTGACGGAATCCATTAACAAAGTCAATCAAATTTTGAGGCGCTTCAGTAGAAACGAGGTTACTTTTCAAAGCCGCCAAAGGGCCGCGCACTGAGTGACCAAAGACGAGCTCGTTCGGGCTGAAGCCCGTACTATCCTGAACAGCCTCACGAGCCGCCAACATTAACCAAGGAAGCCCCTCTTCCCAATCCCTGTCCAGCTCAGTACAATACGCGCGTAAAAGCGATTTTAAAGTCTGGTGGAAGCGTTCCAGAGCTCCCTGGCTCTGCGCGTGATATGCAGTGGACTGATTATGCTTAACACCAAGGGTCCTCAGCACTTGAGCAAACACGTGAGAAGAAAAATTTGACCCACGGTCACTTTGTATAATTTTGGGAATGCCAAATACAGAAATAAACTGAGAGAGTGCTTTAACAACAGCTTTTGTAGTGATCGAACGAAGAGGGTAAGCAGCAGGATAACGCGTGCTTTGGCACATAACTGTTAATAAATATTTACAACCTGATTTTGACATAGGCAACGGCCCCACGCAGTCAATAATAAGATATTCAAACGGCTCATTCATTGCTGGGATTGGCTGTAACGGTGCTGGTTTAATTCTCTGGTTAGTTTTGCCAGTCAGCTGACACACGTGACAAGATTTAATATAAGACGCCACGTCTTTCTTGACACGGGGCCAGAAAAAGTGCTTTAGGACATGCAGATATGTTTTACGCACCCCAAAATGACCACTTTGATCATGTGCAGTTCTCAATACATCTGTCCGAAACACATCAGGCACAACAAGCTGAAACACAGGCTCACCTACCAACTCACTGTCACATGGAGACCATTTACGCACTAACAGGTTGCCCTGTACAAAGTAACCCTGCGCAGCATCCTCAATCTGATCGTCTGGCAAACTCTGATCCACAATGCTGCCAACGTTTGATCCGCTTTCTGCGCCTTGACCCACTCCTCCCGGGACACGGTCACAGGCAGACTAGACCACAAAACAGGCTTAGCTAAAGATTTATCAGTCAGTGACTCACCCGTATCAGACTCTTTTTTTACTCTGTGCGCGCGTCACAGCGCAGACAGGAAATACCTCGCTCTCACCTGACACTTCTGGAGATAAGGGTTTTGATACAACCACGGGCGGTGGAGGACCACTCGCCCACACAGCGCTCCCACAGAAGTCATTCCCCAAAATCATAGCCACGCCCCCTAAAGGTAAGGCAGGACGCACACCCACAGGGAACACACCTTTGACCAAATCACAGTCCAAAACAACGTGATGTCGGGGCACCGGGACAAAACCAAGCTCCATGCCATGCATTACAATAGCATCACCAGTTTGCGTGTCACTAGAGAACGGCAACACAGAGTCAACAATAAACGAGTGCTTAGCTCCTGTATCACGAAGTACTTTAATGTTTACGCTCTCGTTACTGCCTATTAAAGATACCCGCGCGCTTGTAATAAACGGATCGAAGCCTGAGCTGTCACCGGACTCTGGCGTTATAGCTTTTTCACTGTGCGCCGTGGCGCACAGCATAGCTGGCGCTGGAGGAGGTACACCGCCTCTCTTTAACAGAGGGCACCGGTCTTTCCAGTGGCCTTCACCGCGACAGTAATTGCACACATTTGCGCCACCAGATCGCCCAGGACGCCCAGCCTGAACATGTTTACGAGAGAAACCATGTTTAACAAACGAAGCGCGCGTATTTACAAAGTCATCAGGTTTACTGGCAGACCCCGAACGTAACCCAGAAACACAGCCTTGGTGCGTCAGTACAAAATCATCAGCCCACTGAGCAGCTTTGAGCACACTATCTGGCTCACGCTCGTTCAAATATGTAACAACACGGCCCGGTAAAGCATTCTTAAATTGCTCCAAAATAATGAGCTCACTAAGCCCGTCAAAAGTGTTAACTTTCACCGCGGAACACCAGCGCTGAAAATGGGACTTTAATTCCCCGACAAACTCCACATGTGTTTGTTTCTCTGCTTTAACCCACTGCCTAAACCTCTGCCTATAAGCCTCTGCAGTCAGTTGATACGCTTTTAACACAGTACTCTTTACCATTTCATAAGTTAAATTCTCGTGCGCGCACACAGCAGAGTACGCCTCTTGCGCCTTTCCTGTAAACACGCACTGAAGCAAAAGAACCTTCTCCGCGTCCGGCCACTGTCTGGCCTCAGACACACGCTCAAACAGAGCAAAAAACGTGTCCGGATCTCGCTCATTGAACTTAGGGACAAGACGAAGGTTAGCAGTCATATCTGTGCTTTCACGAGTACGCGCAGACCCAGACCTGTCTGCCGCGCCCGCAGTGGATAACCTAGACTGTCCATCCAAAACTCTGAGCTTAGTTTGCTCCAATTCCAACTGCAGCTGAAGCAATCGCTCCTGCCGCTCAAGCATCCGCTCTTGCTGTTCAAATGTGAGCGCGTTCCCGCGCGTCACTGACGCCTCTGACGGCGCTGGCTTCGCAGCCGCTGCCCCGCCCAGTTCTTTCTGCAGCACACCCATTTCAAACAACGATAACAAAATCAACGTTTTTATTTCATCTTTAAGCATCCCATCCCGCAGATCAATAGCATAATGCCCTGCTACTTCTACTAGTTGATCCTTTTTACACGTATCCAAAAACGCAGCGTTAGGCGCTTCAAAAAAGGCAGACAAGTCCATTTTAAACACACCAGTTCACCCCAGAGTAAGCTTCGCACTGATTAGACAGACATTACCAGCAAGCATTGCCCCAGGAAGACTCCCTCTAACTGCCTACCCAAAATCTAGCTAAAGCTGGACCCTAGTCTTCATGCAGTTCTGTGGCGGGATGATTAAGCACAAAACCAGTGGGACGTGCGGCACCCTGCAGTAGACCGCCGCCCGCAACCCCACGGACTGCCCCCGAGATGGTTGCCGAAACAACCAACACTAACCACTCCCCGCAACACTATCAAACAAAACAAAACCGACACAATCCCAAAGGGAAGGTGCCCTGTGCCTGTCAGGGAACTCCCAGTCAATGCGTGTCTAAACAGTACTTACCTTAACTCTGCTTGGTGACAAGGAGACCTGCAGCAAACAAAAGAACAACACAAAATGGACCTGAACAAACAAATGTAGGTTACTTAAAGACGAGCCCCCATTTTGTCAAGCCTGGCTCGTATATGGCCCGACAAACAAAACACAAACAGGAGGGATGCCAATTAAAGTGTAATTTATTAAAGTAATCAAACTATACTAAACAGGGTTAACATGTGACCTATATGAATAATCTGTAGCATCAGTAGTGTGTGCAAATGTTGGACGTGTGAAAGTGTTGTATGCGAGAGCTAAAGTGAAACAAACTAAATGAGTGCACCAAACAAAGGAAAAGGTGGCTGCAGGTGAGCAGGCTAGCGCGAGCAGAGAGCATGCGGGCGCTGAAGGCCCGGCTTTTGAACTGGTTGGCCACGCCCCCGCCAGGTAGCACGACCAATCAGGAACGTCTCATGAGCCACCTAAGAGGAAAGGGCAGAGAGAGAGAGGAGGAGGCAGAGCAGGAGACAGAGCTAGGGGCAAAAGTTAAGGCCCCCAGAGACAGACAAAATCCAGCCTGCTCTGGGGTTGTCACACCCTTTTGACAGTAAAATGCCGCACTGACCCAGCCAGTAACGTACTGTTCAAGTGTGGTCACAAATTAGCACAGGGACAGTCCGGCAATATTTATTGTAAGCTTCTAAGGTAAAGATGATAAAATAAAACTGGCCACATGGATAGATTCTAAACCCACTGACACCAGCAGCTGATGCCCTAGCTTCTGGAATTTTTCAAAAGCCCTATTATTTTAATGCCCTGGAGCTAATGTTCTACACAATGTATTTCATCCCATACATTTATAAACAAAAACTAGGGAACTTCACATGATTCCAACACAGTTATATCAAATGAGTGAGCAGCGTAATTTTCACCATGCTTGGTCTGCATCTGTCAGAGTGGACTGGATGCTGCTGTACCAGGGTATGGTGGTGCTGGCTGCCAATCAAGTATGGTGGACCTGGGAGGTAGAAGATGTCTTTAAAACCGTGAAGAAAGGAGAGAAGCAAGCACTGAAAAACTATGCCAAGAAATTGCACCATCAGATTGATGAGCTGGTGACACGCATCACACAACCTATGAAGAAAAACGACAGAAGAAAGCTCAACACTGTTCTCATCATTGATGTCCATGCCAGAGATATTGTGGACATCTTTGTGTTCAATAGGTGCCTTTTATCTGAGCAGTTCTATTTTTTAATATTTGTAATATTTCCTCTTCTATTTTCATAATGTCTATTTACTTCTTTCAGTATAATGGATGCACGAGAGTTTGAATGGGAAAGTCAACTAAGATTCTACTGGGTTCGAGAGCATGACAATCTTTTTGTGCAGCAATGCAGTGCCTCTTTCTCTTATGGCTATGAATACATGGGTCTGAATGGTCGGTTGGTCATAACCCCACTGACAGACAGGATCTACCTTACCCTCACACAGGTTTGACAAGCTTTTCAGACTATTCCACAGACTCTACTGTAAACTTGCTTTAACTACATTTATTTGCCAATGTGGGCATTTGCTTTTAATACAGGCCCTTTCAATGTATCTGGGTGGTGCTCCAGCAGGACCAGCTGGAACCGGAAAAACGGAATCCACTAAAGATCTTGCTAAGGCTTTAGGTCTTTTGTGTGTGGTTACAAACTGTGGTGAAGGCATGGACTACATGGTAAGGAATTTACATATTTTTAAATAAAACTTATGCTCACATCATTTTGACTGTCTTGTAGCCCTAGAGGAAAACCCCACCTCACACATTCCGAGTGATCTCAGGTGTGGCCCTCAGGTTGTCTTGACAGAATGGATTAATAAATGTGTATTCCTACAGGCTGTTGGGAAGATCCTCTCTGGTCTGGCTCAGTGTGGAGCCTGGGGATGTTTTGATGAGTTCAATCGCATTGATGCATCAGTGTTGTCAGTTATCTCCTCACAAATCCAGACAATTCGAAATGCTCTTATTCTGCACCTTAAAAGGTTTCAGGTAATTGAGCTGTAGTCAGGAAGAACTTAAACTGATCACACACTATATCTCATATTAATATTGACATTTACATGGGATATATTTTGCAACTATGAAAAACAGTTTGAGGGCCAGGAGATCAGTTTGGATGACCGAATGGGCATCTTCATCACGATGAACCCTGGTTATGCAGGGCGCACAGAGCTACCAGAGTCTGTCAAAGCCCTCTTCAGGCCTGTGGTGGTCATTGTCCCTGACCTGCAGCAGATTTGTGAGATCATGCTTTTTTCTGAGGGTTTCCTCATGGCCAAGGTGAATGACCATCACCAACATTGTTTATACAGTAAATTTCTCAGACACACAAAGACATGCCAATTACATCTTTCTGCTTTTCTTTTTTCACTCCTTAATTCAGGTTTTGGCCAAGAAGATGACTGTGCTGTATAAGCTGGCTCGTGAGCAGCTATCCAAACAGTCTCATTATGACTTTGGACTGCGAGCTCTTAAGTCAGTGCTGGTAATGGCTGGAGAGCTCAAGAGAGGATCGCCAGAACTAAATGAGGTTCTGTCTCTATTATTATTATCTTTTACATGAAGTTGACATGTTCCAAATTAAAATATGAAAATTAAACCATTTTAACTGTCAAAAAAGTAATGTAAGTAATCTCTTGTTTCTATTTTTCTGCACACAGGACGTTGTATTGATGCGTGCACTTAGAGACATGAACCTGCCAAAGTTTGTCTTTGAAGATGTGCCTCTGTTTCTCGGACTCATTTCAGACCTATTCCCAGGTCTTGACTGCCCACGAGTCCGCTATCCTGACTTTAATGATGCTGTGGAACAGATCCTGCAGGAGAACAAATATATAATTCTTCCCAACCAGGTATTCTAAGATAATTCTCTTATCACGTGATTTGACAAATATGTATGTTGTTGTGTACTCTCTTTAATTTTAGGGGGATAAAGTAGTCCAAATGTATGAGACAATGATAACCAGGCATACAACCATGGTAGTGGGTCCAACAGGTGGTGGAAAATCGGTAGTAATCACTACTTTATGTCAAGCACAAACTAAGTAAGTTTTCATTGACTTAACTCTGTTTTCTTTTTTATCTTCTTTAATATGGTGTACTGGTGGACTGTTATTTTATCTTTGTCAACAGACTGGGGTTAACAACAAAGCTGTATCCTCTGAATCCTAAAGCCATGAGTGTCACAGAGCTTTATGGCGTGCTGGACCCTGACACACGGGACTGGACTGACGGGATCTTATCTAACATTTTTCGTGACATCAACAGACCAACTGAGAAAAAAGAGCGCAGGTAAAAAGAAGAAGATGCAGAACATTAACAAGACTTTGCTTACAAAAATGTTCTGTGTAAACATGAGCTTTATCTGACAGGTACATTTTGTTTGATGGTGATGTGGATGCTCTGTGGGTTGAGAATATGAACTCAGTTATGGATGACAACAAGCTCCTTACTTTAGCCAATGGCGAACGTATTCGTTTACAAAGTCACTGCGCCCTATTGTTTGAGGTTTGTCAAAAAAAATGACACAAACATACAACCAAATGTTTTATCCATGTGGTAAGCCCTTAAAATTATCCATTCATAACAGGTTGGTGATCTGCAGTATGCTTCCCCTGCCACTGTTTCTCGCTGTGGCATGGTATTTGTTGACCCTAAAAACCTGCGTTATGCGCCTTACTGGCAAAGATGGATGAACAACAGATTATCAAGGGTATAAAAAACCACCATCTCAAATATGTATGTTCTTATCTATTCTATGATTTTTTTTATTGTATTGTGAATTCATGGCTTTTGAAAAAAGGATCAAGAAATGCTGAACTATCTGTTTGAGAAATATGTGCACAGCTGCATTGACATGATTGTGGATGGTATTGTTGATGGCAAGCAGGGCAAGAAACTGAAGACTATTGTTCCCCAGACAGATTTGAATATGGTAAGATTATGTGCTCAAGGCAAAATGCATTTAAATTGCTCAGGGCATTTGTAGCTGAAATCATGTGGTGACTGCTGTGTCCAGGTGACACAGTTGTGCTTGATGCTAGATGCCCTTCTGGATGATGAGAGCTTAACTGCTGATGTTGTGGAGTGTTTTTTTCTGGAAGCTCTATACTGCTCACTTGGGGCCACGCTGCTTGAGAGCGAAAGACTGAAATTTGATGAGTTTGTTAAAAAAATGTCATGTCTGACAACAGTGCATGATGAAAAAACCTTTATTGGACCTGGTCAAATCCCAGGTACAAAAATATATTATTATTTAATATTTTTTTTTTTTTTTTTTTGTGTTGAAGAACTAACAAACTTCTTGCTTGATTTATTGTCTGTGTCTGCATCAACACAGGATACCTACCCACTCTGTATGATTTTCATTTTGATGGGAAACAGACAAAGTGGGTTCCTTGGCGTTCTCTGGTTGCCAAATATGTGCACAACCCTGAAATTAAGTTTGCTGATATTCTTGGTAACTATGGACTTTAAAACTATGTCTAGGCATTTTGTTTTCCCAGGCCAAAGTTTTCCACATTGTCCTTTCTTTCAGTTCCAACTATTGACACTGTTCGAACCAGCTGGATTCTGGAGCAAAAACTCAAGATAAAGAGACCCGTGCTTTTGGTTGGGGAGTTGGGCACCTCAAAGACTGCTACTATTCATAACTTCCTGAAGAACCTTGATGACACAAAAGTGCGTAGACACTGACAAAAACACTACAGTCTTTTGTGTTTTTGGTTGGGGGGCAGAATATTTAGGGCTCCAATTTGTATTGCCATTTGAGACTTGAGAAGAGGGATTGGTTCACCTGAGAAAATTTGGACCAAACAGGAAAATTGGAAGTCCGAATCAAATGCCTCCAATCGATCCATTGGTTTTTTTTCCACTTAACTGGGGCCTGGTTGCAGGGGACAGCAGTCTAAGCAACCAGGCTATTCTGTCCAGCTTCCTCCCCCGCCATTGGATCCAACTCACTCCCAGGTGGTAATCCGTTGACAGCTCTGCCCCTCTATTCACTGGAGAGACAGAGGTCAGAATAAACAACAACAAAGCTGATCATTAACCTCTGCCTAGGGTGTCCTGGTGCCACATGAACTGATGAACACCGTTATGCTTAAACATGGTGTTTGTGATGGACCAGCACAGAAGTCCAATAACAGAACACCCCTCAGGTTCAGTTCAAGGGAGCTGTTCTTCCCAGTCATGCCCCTCCTAGTATCAATGTCATTGAACCCTGGGCCTGGCTCCAGGGTGGGGCCCGGTTGCGCCATTCTGGGCTGATCCTGTAATTCTTGCTGAAGAAATTTAATCTTTTATTCCAAACTTTTATTCACCAGATCACAATGACCATCAACTTTTCATCCAGAACTACTTCTATGGACATTCAGAGAAACTTAGAGGCCAATGTAGAGAAGAGGACCAAAGAGACCTACGGTCCTCCAATGGGAAAGCGACTGCTCATTTTTATGGACGACATGAATATGCCCAAAGTAGCACTCAGTCAGTTTGTCTGTATTTTGCTGTTGTTGTATTGTTTTTTGACCTTATATACTACACTTTCTTTAGGTGGATAGTTATGGCACACAGCAACCAATTGCACTCCTAAAGCTACTATTGGACCGAGGTGGAATTTATGACAGAGACAAAGAGCTTAACTACAAAATACTGAAGGACCTTGGTTTTATCGCTGCCATGGGCAAAGCAGGAGGTGGACGTAATGAGGTTGACACACGATTCACCTCACTCTTTAGTGTCTTTAGCATTCCATTTCCTGCAATGGAGTCCCTACACCTGATCTACTCTTCTATTCTCAAAGGACACACTAAAGTAACTATCATTTCTTTGTCACATGTTCACATGCTTCTCATTAGCTTTATTATATAATATCACTGTTTAAATATTTAGATATTTGAGGATGCCATCCAAAAGGTTTGCGATAAAGTCACCTTGTGTACACTTGAACTCTACAACAACATTATAAAAGATCTCCCACCCACTCCTTCAAAGTTCCACTATATCTTTAATCTGCGGGACTTATCAAGAGTCTACAATGGACTGATGCTCACCCACCCAGAAAGGTCTGCTGGAAACCATTCACTTTGTTTGTACATTTGCCATCTCAGTTAGAGTCTCTCCATGTCTTACCCATTGTCATTAAACAGATATCTGACTGTTTCCAAGTTTGTGCGTGTTTGGAGAAATGAGTGCTTGAGGGTGTTCCACGACAGACTTATTGATGAATCAGACAAAACCTTGGTAAAAACACATAATAAGCAGATAATGATATCATTATTAGGGCATGTATTGTATATCACTGCCATATCCCTTTCACCAGGTCCAAGGACATATCAGAAGTCTGGTTGAGGAATATTTTAAATCAGACTTTGAGGCCATCATGAAGGACCCAATCCTCTTCGGTGACTATATGATGGCCCTCAGCGTGTCTGAACCAAGGATCTATGATGACATACAAGACTATGAAGCTTCAAAAGCCCTTTTTCAGGTAACATATCCTGAGGATTTTGTTAAAATGGTTGACTCAAAGTTTCAAATATACCTATTAAAGGCATCTTTTTTATTTTGCAGGAAATACTAGAAGAATACAATGAGATGAGGTCCAAGATGAACCTAGTTCTTTTTGATGAGGCACTAGAACATCTGACCCGTGTGCATCGCATTCTCCGCATTGACCGTGGGCATGCACTGTTGGTCGGAGTGGCAGGCTCTGGGAAGCAATCCCTCACCAGACTAGGGGCCTTCACTGCAGGCTGTGAGGTTGTTAAACACAATAAACAAAAGAGCAGAGCAAATGAAATTATTATTTTAAAAAAATAAAAAAATATGCATGTGGGTACTTGACACAATGCCACTATACTATTATTTGTATTTAAGTGAAAATATATATTTAAATATATTATTCCTTACCAAAGAATTCTACAATCATTGCAAAATAGAGTTTATTTTTTTGTATTATAAGATTTACCTTCAAAATGTCCTACATTGTGACTGTAATATTCACATAGTCTAAGATATAAAAATAAATAAAATAACTCCCTAACACCAGTTAACTAGGTTTTAAATATGTTTACTGGACTAATAAAAGGTTTTAAATTGGTGTGACATGAAACATCAGGTTTTTAATTAGGCAGTTACAAAGAAAACCATTGGAACCAATCCATCAATCATTAACAAGAAGGCTTCACGATTTTTTTTGCTGTGATTTGTAGGTGAATGGTAATTGTTACTTTCTTATTAATATTTTTTAAATTCTTTGTTTCTATTAGATTACCATGATTTTCAGTTTTTGTAAAAAAAAATGTCATTACACCTCCATTTGTCAAGTACTCATGCACTGGTTCATTTACAACATTTTCTCTTTCATAAATTAAAGTAATTTTCATCCCCAGCATTTCTGATATTACACATGGACTCATATATTATGATGTAATCCTCTTTTCCAGGTTTTTGAGATAACACTAAGCAGAGGGTACAGTGAATCAAATTTTCGGGATGACCTGAAAGCACTGTATTTGAAGATTGGGACCGAAAATAAAAAGATAGTGTTTCTCTTCACTGATGCCCACGTTGCTGAGGAAAGCTTCTTGGAACTCTTAAACAACATGCTCACCTCAGGTTAAACCTTTCCTCTGCCATTGCTTTAACGTATCTTTAAATTAATTAATTTATGGTCTGTGTACATTTCTAGGCATTGTTCCTGCATTGTTCCCTGATGATGAGAAAGAGTCAGTTCTCAATCATGTTCGTGAGGAAGCCCTCAAAATGGGGTCAGGTCATTCTAAAGAGAGTGTGTGGCAATACTTTGTCAACAAGAGTGCCAACAATTTACACATTGTCTTAGGCATGTCTCCTGTGGGGAACACTCTCAGAACTCGCTGCAGGAACTTCCCAGGTCAAATACAAAAATAGTGTCTGCTGCTGGTGTCTCTTGTGTTGTCATTTATTCAGCTAAATGTCTTGAATATTTTGTTTTTAGGGCTGATGAACAACACAGTGATAGACTGGTTCCTGCCATGGCCCCCACAGGCACTACTGGCAGTGGCTCAGTCTTTCCTTGGTTTGTAGTTTTTTCATTATGTGTTTTAACACATAATTTTCTGCATGCTTTTTTACAAAGCATGCAGAAAATACTATGTGTGAGCTTAGGTTCATGTATACATAGTTTTCACTTTCAGAGATTATTTCATAAATACACATTCATTATATAAAATTAGGCAGCAGTCCATTCCTTTGCGAAAAGGCGATGTCTGGATTTCCTACTCCCCAGGGTTACCATGATCTATTTTTATATGGTCTTTATTTGTGCAGGTAAAAATCCTATGATTCCAGTGGAGCACTCTGCAGCTGTTATATCTCATGTGTGCATGGTCCATGACTGTGTACGGGACTACAGCAAGCTCTTTCTGCAGAAACTTAGGCGGTGCAACTTTGTTACTCCAAAGAACTACTTGGACTTTATTAACACTTACTCTACTCTTCTGGAGGAAAAGGACCAAGACATTTTGGGTAGACTAAAGAGCAGACATTATAAGAAAGTTCATAAGTGGATTTTATAAAAAACTCTTTCTGTTATCTGTTCTTACAGCTCAGTGCAAGCGTCTTGAAGGGGGTTTGGATAAGCTTAAGGAGGCCACTGAACAATTGGGTGAACTTAATGTCAAACTCGCTGAGCAAAGGGTAGTCCTTGCAGAAAAGTCCACTGCCTGTGAGGCCTTGCTGGATGAAATTGCATCAAACACCACTGTAGGTCAGTGATAACCATGTCCATGTCAAATCATTTATACTGTGGGCTAAAGGAATGCAAACAGAACTTGACCAGTGACCATGGCCCTTTTTTCCAGCTGAGGAGAAAAAGACTCTGGCAGAAGACAAAGCAAAAGAAATTGAAGAGCAAAACAAAGTGATAGCTGTAGAGAAAAAGGAAGCTGAAAGTTCTTTAGCAGAGGCTCTTCCCGCATTAGAAGCTGCTCGCCACGCATTGCAAGACCTGGAAAAGTCTGATGTCACAGAGATACGGTTAGTTGTTGGAAGTGCCAAAATTTTACGTTAAAGAAGTTATGTGCAAATGAATTTGTCCATTTAAAATGCTTCTTGCACCAAATCTAGTCTGTGAAGTGAGTTCATGTGTTCTACAGATCTTTTGCCAAGCCTCCCAAACAGGTCCAAGTGGTTTGTGAGTGCATCCTGGTTCTGCGAGGCTACAAGGAGGTCAGCTGGCAGTCAGCCAAAGGCATGATGTCAGAGGCTAACTTCCTGCGCTCACTGATGGAGATGGACTGTGATGCCATAGGCCACAACCAAGTGTCCACTGTCAAAGGTAGTAGTAATGCAATACTTAGGGGTGAGTAAGTGAACAGCAGGGAGCAACCATGCATCAAAACAGTGCAACCTTACAGTATGTATATTTGTAGCTGTGCTGCTGTATCTTCTACTTGTTTAGTTCTCATTCTAGCTCTAAAAAGTAATAAATTACATATAGACTTTTTAAGTACCCTGTAATCTCTACCAAAATCATTCATTTGTCCATGTACCTACAGGCTTCCTCAAGAACCTGAAGACCAGCTTTGAAGAAATGCAAGCAATCAGTAAGGCTGGCTCAGGAATGCTCAAGTTTGTCGAGGCAATCATTGGATACTGTGATGTGGCCAGACAGATAAAACCAAAAAGAGAGAAGGTAATATGATTTGCAATACAAATGCAAAAAAAACCCCAATGTAATTGTAGAAGATAAAAGGGTAATCTAAGAAAATGCTTTACACATACACACTCACACACACATTATTGTAGGTGGCACGTCTAGAGAAGAACTTCTTTCAGAGCAAGCGGGAGCTGGAGCACATTCAGAATGAGCTGAGTGATATCCAGAAAGAGTTGCAGGTTTTAAGAGACAAGTACCAGGCTGCGATTGAGGAGAAACAGCTGCTGCAGGAAGAAGCTGAGCTGATGGAGAGACGGCTCATTGCTGCGGACAAACTCATCTCTGGCCTAAGCTCAGAGAATGAGAGGTAAGGGTAAAGCAACATAATAATATTCAACACTTTTGTTTAGTAGCCCATCATATTTCTATCCTTCACGTGCAGATGGACACAAGATTTGGAGCAACTGAAGCAGCGACGTGTGCGTCTATTGGGTGACTGTCTGATCTCAGCTGCTTTTCTGAGCTATGAGGGTGCTTTTAGTTGGGACTTCAGAGATGAAATGGTATATCAAAAATGGGTTGAAGATGTTAAAGAGAGAGGTATTCCATTGAGCCAACCCTTTAAAGTGGAAAGTCTGCTAACTGACGAAGTAGAAATCAGCCGGTGAGTAAGAATTGTTGAGGTAGACCATCAATGCTAAAACACTGAGTGGGGCTTAGTTTATGAACATTTTCTGACAGATGGGGCTCAGAGGGCTTGCCTCCAGATGAACTGTCAGTGCAGAATGGAATCCTGACAACACGAGGGAGCCGCTTCCCCATGTGCATCGACCCTCAACAGCAAGCCCTCAACTGGATCAAGAAGAAGGAGGAAAACAATAACCTCAAGGTCCTATGTTTTTCAGTGGATCACAAAAAGAGAGGAGAGATCCAAAAACATTTTTATTTCATTTTTTATTCTGTTCTCTTAAAAATAATATATAGTTAAAGCAGGGGTACACGCTGACAGAGAGGTTTGTGCTCCTGCTGCACAACAAGAAGATTGTTGGTCGTGATCGCTCTCCGAGCTGACTGACGCTCTGTCTTTCTGTGAGGAGTCTGCATGTCCTCCCCATGTTACCGTGGCCTCTCTCTGGGTCCTCCAGCTTCCTCCCACTGCCCAAAGACATGCATGTATAGGTCAATTGGTGACTCTAAAGTGCCCCTAGTGGATGAATGCAAGAGTGAATGGTTGGCTTTAAGTGTCTGTGTATAAGTGTCAGTCCTGCAACTAACCCGTCTCAGGCCCAAAGCTGCTGGGATAGGCTCCAGTCACCCGTGACCCCCAACTCCCAGCAGTAGAAAATTAATGAATTAATATAGTTACAGCTCATTAATTATGTGATAAAAGTTATATGTTTCCTAAAAACCTGGTCATTTTTAGTTTTGAACACAAAGTAATATTTATATAGAAATAATTGTTTTCTCTCTCTTTCATTCTTAATTTCTATTATTAGCTCTCTAATGACATGATTCTAACATGATCAAATTTCCCCAGATCTCATCTTTTAATGATCAAGACTTCCTGAAGCATTTAGAGATATCAGTCAAATTCGGCTTCCCATTCCTGTTCCAAGATGTGGATGAATATATTGACCCAGTGATTGACAATGTTCTGGAGAAGAGTGTGAAAGGAGCAGAGGGCAGGCAGGTCATCATGCTTGGCGACAAAGAGGTGGACTATGATCCCAATTTCAAATTGTACCTCATCACCAAATTGGCTAATCCTAAGTATTCGCCATCTATTTTTGGAAAGGCCATGGTCATTAACTACACTGGTAAGTCTTTAACCTTAGGTATGTTTTTCATACACATGTGTCTAGTGCATATTTCACAAATCCATTTTATTTTTATCCATTTCATTAAAAAAGTGACTTAAGCTGTTTCTGCTTTACAATTTGTGCCTTTGTTGTTGTATTAAACACAGCCAACAGACAGTAGCAACTGACAGTAAAATTATTATGTGAGAGTGAATGGTTGTCTGTCAGTGTCTGCCCTTCGACTAACTGGCCATTGCCCAAAGCTGCTCCAGCCACCCACGACCCCCAACAGGACCAAGCTGTAGAAGATGTATGAATGAATGAATGAATGAATCTTTGGTACTTCTAAGAAGCCAATTTTATTATTTCAAACATTTTCTTTCACCTTACTTCATGTTGTATCTACACACCACTAACATTAGTTTGGAACTGTATGTAGTAACTCTCAAGGGCCTGGAAGACCAGCTGTTGAGTGTTATCATGGGCTTTGAAAAAAGAGAGCTGGAGGAGCAGCGTGAATACTTGATCCAAGAGACAAGTAACAACAAGAAGCTGCTGAAGAATTTAGGGGACTCCCTGCTCAGGGAGCTTGCCACATCTACAGGAAACATGCTGGACAACACAGAGCTGGTCCACACTTTAGAGGAGACCAAGTCCAAAGCCTGTGAGGTGAGAGACTGAGTTGGTCTTGTCAAACATCAAACTAAACTTAGGACATAGCAATATAACATCTATCTTTCCTGTTTGATGAAGGTATCTGCGAAACTGAAGCTGGCACAGAAGACCTCAGCAGACATTGATAAACTGAGGGATGGATACCGACCTGCAGCCAAGCGTGGTGCTATCCTCTTCTTTGTACTGACAGAAATGGCTCTGGTGAACAGCATGTACCAGTACTCTCTTGCATCCTACCTGGAAGTGTTTGACTTTTCCCTTCGGAAATCTCTGCCTGATGCTGTGCTGGCTGAAAGACTGAAGAACATCATGATTGCACTTACATACAATGTATACAACTATGGATGTACAGGTACCCCAACAAGCAAACACTTCTATACAGTTGTCTAACGAAAAAAAGGTAACATGAGTTACAGCAGCTGCTGGAGAAACACAGTCAAACTAAATGACCATTGATCCTGCACCTTTAGGGCCTGTTGTAGGCTGTGGAAGGGTCAGTTACCGACAAGAAAGTCTTCTCTCTTCTTTGTCTTTGTCTTAGAAAGAGTTCTTGTGGCTGTGAATGCATCTCTGACATCCACTTGCAGATGTTCAGAGTGCTTACATTAAAATAGCTTACAAGACAAGACAAAGTCTACATTCTGCTCCTCTGTTGCTCACCTGGAAAGAAGACTTTAGCCTTACGCTAAGGACCACCCCCTGGTCTATATTCCCCTTCAGTCCATTTTAATTTAACTCTATTTTTGAATTAAATATAATGTATAACAGATCATTCTACTGAATAGTAAACCTCTGTTAATGCAAACATCCCATTTTTATGTAGGTCAAAAAACACCTTTACTGCTTCTTTCTTGATCTTGATTTTAATATTGTTGTTTAGGGGCAAATGTAGACTAGAATTTCCTCCAGACGCTGCAGAGAAGGAGACAAACTCTGGTTAGAGAAATAGAGGCTGCAGTAATCAGCCTTAGCTTTATGAACTAAGACGCCAGTAACTGACTTAGAGTTCAGATTAGTGAAACTGAAAGCCTGCATTTCCTCTCTCTAGATTACCATGATCTGAGCCTTTTTATAACAGGTCCTGTGTATATCATACAGCTCTATAATGTCAATGCCAATGTCATGTCAAAAGGTCTTATTGCAGCCTACATCTAGCTCTGCAATACTGCCAACTCTATCTAGTGATATAAAGTGGTGTCAGGCTGTGTGAAACAACAGAAACTATATTTAATGAAATCTTTGAAATACACAGTGAAATTTTGAATACCATCAATGCTTATATCTGAACACAACAATTTGTTGTTAGGACATTTTAGAATTAAATATTTCCTGAAGTAACAATTACATACAGTCCTCTTAAGCGTATCTATGTGATAATAACATCCAAATACATCTCTTAAGGCCTGTTTGAGAAAGACAAGCTGCTTTTCTCCTTCAATATGACTATCAAGATTGAGCAGGCAGAAGGGAGAGCACCACAGGAAGAGCTGGAGTTCTTTATTAAAGGTGAATCTTTATAAAGCTTATCTGTGTAAAATAAGTCAGTTACTATTCATCCAAATACACACAAGTTTCTGTTAAAGTAAACTGCTTTGTTTTATTACTACATTTATGAAGGTAATCTATCTCTGGAAAAGAGCAAACGCAAAAAACCTTGCAACTGGCTTTCTGACCAGGGCTGGGAGGACATCGTGAAGCTGGCAGAGCTTTTACCTGAACAGTTTGGCTCCTTACCTGATGACCTTGAAAAACATTCTGAAGACTGGAAGTCTGTAAGTGATCAGTTAAACCACTGCAGGATTTGAACGCCTCTGTGAGTTTAATGTAGGGATGCACCGATCCAGCTTTTCAGTACCGATCCCGATCCAGGTGCTTTGAGTATCTACAGGTATCAGGTACCATCAGATCCAAATGTTATTTTAATATATATCATATAAATAAAGACCCTAGTATTTGTCACATGACCCATTATGGAGATGGGCGTTATTACATTTTATTGTAATAAGTAGATTTGTCCAAATTGTCTTTTACCATTTACCAAAGAGCCACTTCTCACCAAAAACATGTTGATATAATCATAAAGGCTACACTTTGATGTTTCAATTAGTGATTTACAAAGCACTAGACGCTTCTTGACCTTTGTGACAAAAATACTGAATAATAGATCATAAAATATATGTATATAAAAGCTTATAACACTATAGCCATACGTTTTATTGCGCACTTGAACGCTACATTATGTTGATAAGGCTCACTGACCGATCTTCTTTAAAAAAATGAGGCGTTTGAACTACTCCTAGTCTGTTATGGTAGGCTACTTCGGGAATATCAGCTCTCCGCTTCGGGAAATGGAGCTTTGGTCTGTTTTTAACGCAACGTGCCAAAACCCAGGTCCGTGCAGATATGCTTGTGGGGTTGTCATCTCCTCTCACGCTGCCTGCATGTGTCCAGCCATGTGACTCAAGCTGTTTTCAGCAGAGGATTCCTATCAAAATTCTGAAAAACACCCATCCTCTGAATTTATGGAGGAAAGCTAGATGCTATTGTGCTGCTACTTTATAATTTCGAGTATCAGTTATTGCCAGTTATTCAGGTGCAGGACACACTCGCTGTGCCTAGATCTACCAGCTTAACCCGTGAAGGATTCTAATAATGGTTAATAACTGCCATTATGAGCAGTGCTTAAAATGAAAATATGACCACCCTCTTTCGTTACATTTTAACTCTCCAAAGACAAGCCTGGTTGGTGTGATCAAAAAACAATGAACACTTTCACTCCTGTTCTCAGGCACAAGGATACAGTCCTCTGTGCATTTTAATCAGAATTAATATAATGAATTAAAAAAGTAAATACATTAAAAAGATCCGCTCTGGAGCCGCGGGTTGCCGATGCCTGGTATAGACATACCATATCAGCTGAGTAAAGAGTAATTCATTTTATTTATGATTCATTTAATTAATGATTTGTTTGCAGGCTACTATAACCCAGATGTCAACATTGATCAAACCAAAGGAAAGAGAAATCATTCACAGCTGGAAGACAAATAGATGGATTTTAGGGACTGTAGTTTTACTGTTTTTACATCAAAATAAATAAAATGCGTCTTACAACAGCAGCTTTTGGTGAAACCTAATGATGTAAATCATATTAGTGAGTAAAGACAACAGTTTGCTCTGTGGGGCCCTGTGGTAACACTTGGGCTGTGAAACTCTGATTAAGTATAAGCTACAAACAGCTAGCTTTCAGCTGCAAAAAAGAAACTGCAGTCTGAACAACAGTTAATAATAACAGTGGACAAAGCAGGTGGATTTATCACACTCTTATGTTCCCTCTCCCTGATTCAGCTGACCCTGCTCTGATCATGAGCGCGCAGGTCTGTGTTTGTGAGTGAGAGCGCGCTCCCTGCACTGCTGCTGTCTTTGAGCGACAGAGATATGCGGTGCATTATTCTCAGTAACAATTAAGTTGTTTATTATAAAAGTAAATCTCCACACCGCTGATTTGACTCACTCCATCTTGTCAACTTCTCCCAAGACCAGACCCATGTATTTACTCCAATGACATCCGATATCCAATCAACCTTTTGTATCTGGATCAGCACTAGTTTTTGATCCGAGTATTTGATTGGTGCATCCATAGTTTAATTCATTTACTTTCTTTCTTGTTAGTGGTACGACCTCGACGCTCCCGAACAAGCACCATTCCTGGCAAAGTATGAAGAGAATCTGTCCGTTTTTCAGAAGCTTCTTTTGCTACGCTGCTTCCGTGTTGATAGAGTCTACAGAGCAGTGACTGATTATGTCACTGTCACCATGGGCGAAAAGTGAGATCTCTAACAATTTAAAATTCAATCATGTTTGTAAAGACCATTATACAACTGTCATCAAAAAGTTAAGGATGCTTTTGCTGTAGTTCTTAAACACAAGAGCAGTGTTTATTTTATATTGAGCCTTTCAGTTTTGGGCTGTTCACAATTATATTCTGGTGTCTGTGGAGATTCTCAGTCATCCAGGACATATTCCATAATGGAACCTTTCATTGCATTCTAGTGTTGGATACTCTTAACACACCAACATAAAAGTCAGCTGGCCTTTGACAGTGTAATCATTGAATAATCTCTTCTCATATATGTGGTTTTCACTCTTTGCCAAACTGCATACACAGCTTATCATGTTGATGAAATGTCAGAGTGCCCGTCCCAAAGTTATTTTAAGAAAGGCTGTTAAATTGAATGTGCTTCCTCTTTAGATATGTGCAGCCTCCTGTGATCAGCTTTGATGCCATCTATGAACAGAGCACCCCCTCCTCTCCTATAGTGTTCATACTAAGCCCTGGCTCTGACCCAGCCAGTGACCTCATGAAATTAGCTGAAAGGTCAGGCTTTGGAGGGAATAAGTTTAAATTTCTTGCTATGGGTCAAGGTCAAGAAAAGGTACTTTAATTATTTTTATTAAACTTCTGGTGCAGCTTTGCTATTATCATCATCATTCTCTCTTGGGTGTAATGAAGGTGGCAGTGCAGTTGCTGGAGAAGGCAGTGTCTCGTGGGCAGTGGCTGATGCTGCAGAACTGTCATCTGCTTGTTAAGTGGCTTAAGGAATTGGAGAAGTCACTGGAAAGGGTCACCAAGCCTCATCCCAGTTTCCGCTTGTGGATCACCACCAACCCAATCAAAGACTTCCCCATTGGCATATTACAAAAATCTCTCAAAGTAACGTATTTTAATTATCATTAACTGCTCAGTGCCTTAGGAACCTAAACTATGCTGCAAAATGCTGTACACAGGTGGTGACAGAACCTCCTAATGGTTTGAAACTGAACATGAGAGCCACATACTCCAAGATCTCCCATGAGTCCATGACGGCCTGCCCACACCCTGCCTTTCGGAGCCTGGTGTATGTACTGGCCTTTTTCCACGCTGTAGTGCAGGAGAGACGTAAATACGGCAAGATTGGTTGGAACGTCCCTTATGACTTTAATGAGTCTGACTTTTTCGTAAGTGTTACTGAAAAATTTTTTGTCTTACACTGGAGACCTGATTTTTCTGTAAATGGAATCACATGTCCACAGGTGTGCATGGATATTCTCAACACCTACTTGACTAAAGCTCACATCCAAGGGGACAGTAATATACCCTGGGGGAGTCTGAAGTATCTTGTTGGAGAGGTTGGGAAGGCTATATTTTTCATGAGCAAAATTACTGCTGCAGGTTTATTGTTCCTTTATACACATTCTTTTTCACGTAGGTGATGTATGGAGGACGTGCAATTGATAGCTTTGATCGCAGAATTCTCACTGTCTACATGGATGAGTATCTGGGAGACTTTCTCTTTTATTCCTTCAGGAGCTTTCACTTTTTTAGCAACAAAGATGTAGATTACACAATTCCTCCAGATGGACTCAAAAATGTATATGTTGGTTGGTGGTTGTTTATTACTAATTTCCGACTTTTAATGTAAAAAAACAAACAAAGCAAAATCAACACGTTTTGATTTTGTTGCCTTCTGTGACAGATGAGATTGAAAAACTTCCATTAGCAAACACCCCCGAGGTACTGGGGCTACATTCTAATGCTGAAATAGGATACTACACACAAGCTGCTAAGGGCATTTGGGCCAATCTGATTGACTTGCAACCTCAAACAGGTGAGAGCAAGCAGCACCAAATGCTGAGTGCTAAAAGATAATCCTGTTATCTGAACCTTTATGCTATTGCTGCAGGTGACTCTGCTGGAAGTATCAGCAAGGACGAGCACATTAGCCAGGTGGCACAAGATATCCGAAAGAAACTGCCCACATTGTATGACATTGATGTGATCCGTAAAAATATTGGAATGGATATCTCCCCAACATCAGTGGTGTTGCTTCAGGAGCTGGAGCGGTTTAACAAGCTTGTGGTCCGGATGCAGCGCTCTCTGGCTGAGCTTCAAAGGGTGAGACTGACACTGCAGTAATAAGTCCAACGTCACTACACACATTAATGTTTGTTCTTCCATTTGAATTGACACAGGCCTTGGTTGGTGAAGTGGGTATGAGCAGTGAACTGGAGGAAATTGCTCGGGCTCTGTTCAATGGTCAAATTCCTGCCATTTGGAAGAAGCTAGCACCTGACACTCTTAAAACCCTTGGAAACTGGATGAGCCATTTCAAAAAGCGTTATGATCAGTACAGCCGCTGGGTGAGACAGAAAACACAACTCTGTAACTTAAAAAGACATTACATTAAAAAGAACATTACACTTACGTATATACTGCCATAGAATAGATCGAATACAAGCTATACTCATTTAGGACAGGTGGGCTTTTATCAGTCACTTGTCTGTGGTAAATGTTTTCTTAAATAAGATCAGGAAATAGTCCCACATAAAGAATCATTTTTTACACGATTAATTCATATAGAAAATAAAAGATAAATTATATAGAAATATAACACAAACAATAAATGGACAAATAAATCCTTAGGAAAGATCATCTCTTCAAATCATCATTTCTGATGTTTGAGGTCTGTCCTGTGGCTTTCAGGTGGATAGCGGAGAGCCCAGGGTCATGTGGCTCTCAGGGCTCCATATACCCGAGTCTTACCTCACTGCTCTCGTCCAAGCTGCGTGCAGGAAAAATGGCTGGCCTTTGGATCTGTCCACACTTTACACACAGGTGACACGTTTTCGAAATGAGGATGAGGTGTCCGACAGACCTGCTCAGGGTAAGGGCTTTCACTGCTTGTTTTAGGATCAAGTACAAGAGCTGACCAATTTGTTTGTCTGTTGCAGGATGCTTTATCTCAGGCCTTTATCTGGAGGGAGCCGACTGGGACATGGACAATAGCTGCCTCGTCAAGAGTCAACCTAAAGTTCTGGTTGTTGAGCTTCCTGTTCTCAGAATTATTCCTATAGAGGCACATCGGTTGCGGTTACAGGTGTGGACAATATCTGCAATTTAGTAAATTCAACTTGTTTTTCAAAATCCTGAATGTGTTGTGTTTTCTTACCACAGAACACACTGCGGACACCAGTCTACACAACCTCTTTACGTAGGAATGCGATGGGTGTTGGCCTGGTTTTTGAGGCGGACCTCTTCACCACCATGCACCTCTCCCACTGGGTGCTGCAGGGCGTCTGCCTGTACCTCAACACTGACTAATGATATACACGTTTTTAACAATACTATTTTAATATAAAGACATTGTATCTCTTAATAAATACATTCGTTCATTCATTTTCTGCCGCTTAGTCACGTTTTTTGGGTTAGGTGGGGTTAATAAATACATTTATAATACAATTTTAAAAACTCTAAATATATATAAATCGAAGTGCTTCTCATTTTTTTTGCACTGTTGGTTCACTGTCTGCTGTAAAGCCAAGGTGCCTGTAATCAGTGACAATGCAAAAGCTGTGGCCAGTCAGGTACTGAAGATATACAATCACTGCTACCTCAGTGAAAGCATAGATTCATTTTTTTTGGAAGCCTTGCTTATGCTCCGGGAAAGTGAATCTAAACCATTTTGTTCAGTTTTTGTCCAGAGAAATTCTTTTCTTTTTTCTGTGTCAGTGTTTACAACAGTTTTACATACTAACAGATGTAACTCCTGTAAGAGAAACTCATAAAGCCCTCTGTTCTGTAAGCTTGAGGCCTAAAATAAATGACAATGGCTTGAGTACTGTGAAAAAAGGGGAATGTCATTAACAGTCATCGTAGTTCAAGGGTCGGCAGCCTTTTGGAGCCAAAGAGCCACTTCTCACCAAAAACATAAAATTTACATCTGATGGGAGCCACAAGAAATAGATCAATTTCAGACTTCTACATTTTGCACACTAAACTTTAAATCAGCCTTTTTATATATCATTATCTATTGATCATTAAGAAATGCTGACTGATGTATAATCACGGGCATAATAAATAATGACTGTTCAAAACCATCTGAGAAAAATTAATACTGTGTGATAAATAAATCAATAAATTACCATAAAGGCTACACTTTGATGTTTCAATCGGTGATTCACAAAGCACTAGACGCTTCTTGGCCTTTGTAACAAAAATGCTGAATAATAAATCGTAAAATAAATGTATACAAAAGCACTGTAGCAAGTTTTTCAGTGCACGCTACATTACGTTGATAACGCTCACTGACCCATCTTCTTTGCAAATGAGGACAGAGTTTGGATTTTATCCCTAGTCTGTTACAGTGGGCTTTTTTTTGGGAATGTCAGCAGGCTCTCCGCTTCGGGAGGTGGAACCCTGTGTGTTTGTTTTAAGCGTGGACAACACCAAAATGTGAGGGAAGAAAGAAATTGCATATAGATTATAAGATGCTCATCAAGTTGATGCTCCCTGTGGCTAAATATTGAAAAGTGGCCACACACCAGCCCATCCTCTGAATTTATGGAGTAAAGCTAGATGCTATTGTGCTGCTAGTTTATAATTGCACCGTATCAGTTATAGCCAGTTATTCAGGTGCAGTGCCTATCCACCAGCTTATCCCGTGACGGAGTCTAATAATGGTTAATAACTACCATAATGAGCAGTGTTTATAATGAAAATATGACCACCCTCCTTCGTTACATTTTAACTCTTCAAGACAAGCCTGGTCGGTAGCATCAAACGCTCCATGAACACTACAAATACAGAAGTATACAATTACAAAACATGTGATAATTAAGAAGCACCTTTAGTAAATGTTATGTTAACCCCAAATGTACACCGAGAGTTATCGCAGGACATCGAAAAGAAGACATGCATACTATAGATTGGCTAATTACTCACCGTCTAAACCCAAAGTTGCCACTATTGTGCCTTCTCCTTCTTTACTTTGTCCTTGTAAAATTGGTGTTTGGTGTCATATATTATGACAGCACTCATCCACCTGTAGACAGTTGTTCCTCCTGGAGACAAGGCGAGATTTCACAACCAGACACGACATAAGCCCAGACACACACAAGGACGCTTTAAGGCCCACAAAGGCTCAAGAGTGACACTAGGTGTAATGAGTGTCAAAATTGCTTGATTGGCCAGAATTGGCAGTTGGAGGTTGATTGATGAAACCTCCATCCAGCTTTTTGAGCTCAACCAAAAGAAACTCATTCAGTGGTAGGCACAGCAGATTTGTTTACCTTCAATTTGTTTGAAACTTCAAGTAGTATCAAAGTGTAAAATATAAATGACGTATTTTCAGGTTTCAACTGAGGCAGATCACCTAGGATATAAGTGTTATTAGCCAGTAGAGATCAACCGATATGGGTTTTTCAGGACGATACCGATACCAATTAGTAGTAGTTAAGGAGGCCGATCACCGATATTTGGAGCCGATATTCATTTGCAGTAAAAGTGTCAAAATTAACGTAAAAATGGATAACAAGGGTTTGAAAAAAAAGAGAAAGTGTTAAAGGTGGGGCCCCATGCTGATATTACACATGCTATATTACAGCATTTGGGAAGCCTAAAGTTGATTTCATCATTAAATTTTATATTTTACCATGCGATAGCAGGGACCCTGTCATTCAAAACTATGTTGCTACATTATTAATGATTAATATGAGTTTTTTACATGCTCTCTCTCAATCACACACACATGCTTTTCCTATAATGGACTGTTTCCATATCGATATTATCAGCAGCCTTCTTTCAAGTAATTCAAAGACTTGCCGAGAGGTACTACAAGCTAGCAGAGCTGCCACTAATGTTTCCTCCACTCTTACATTATTCTGCTGCTCACTGTAACGTTAGTAGAAGTTGTGAGATGTAGAGCACTGGGATGTTTATTACAATTTTGGGAGAGTTTTCTGTGTTTACTTTCGACACACGTGTTTGCTCTCTGGAGCTTCTCCACATGAGACAACGTTCCCTCTCTGCTGTGTGTGTGTGTGAGGACAGCTTCCGCTTCAGATTGACTCTGCCTCTTGCGCGTGCTGTGGCTTGCTCAACCAATCAGATAGCGCCGTGGGTGGGAATGGGTACAGAAGTGGCAGGAGAGAGAGAGACGCAGCTGCATCTGAGCCAAAATAACCCAGTTTTAAATTGATTTCTTGATATCAGCCCGTTGGATTTAAAAAAAGGCCGATGCCAATATACGTCAAAATTCTAAATATCGGCGCTGATAATCGGCCCTGCCGACAAGACCTCATGCCTGTGGCCACCACACAGCTTCCATTTCCTTGTGACAAACTGGAGAAGAGAAGGCTCCTACAACATCTGGGTAGGTAGTTAGGTAGTTCTCCCTCAAAACAGGGAAGGACAGGCTGCTTGTCTTCGCCCTAGACAAGAACCTGGTAGTGCCACAGTGGTGCAGCCAATTGCTCCTGCACCAGCAGCTCCTCCATACCTTTCAGCACCTGGGCCTCTGCCTGGGTTATTTATTGTTAACTCATTGGTGATGAGATCTGGATCTGGTCTGCCCCTTTTATGTGTATCCACGTTAATAATCAATATACAGTGCTGTGACTGATTTCTTATTTTTTTACATATTTGTCATACTTAAATGTTTCAGATTATCAAACAAATTTAAATATTAGACAACAATAACTCAGATAAACACAACATTTTGATTTATTTATTTATTTTAATTTGATTTTATTTATTAAGGGGGAAGAAAATCTACCCTTAACCCTATCCCTGAACCTACATGGCCCTATGAAAAAGTAATTGCCCCCCTTGTTAAATAATCGATAACAGTGGTTCATCACATTTTTTGGAAAGCTGAGTTCAATTTCCCAGCCTAGCCTGGTTACTGCCTGCGAACCAAATTGAGAAAAATAAAAATATGGAACATGGTGAACCTTCCCAGGAGTGGCCAGCCTATCAATATTACCCCAAGAGGGCAGTGACGACTGATCTAAGAGGTCACAAAAGAATCCACAAAAACATCTAAAGAACTGCAGGCCTCACTCAGGGGTGCAGATGGGATTTTTTAACTGGGGGATGGGACAAGCTGCCAGCACATGATTTCAACTTTTGCGTAATTTGGGCTTTATATAGTGCTGGAGTAAATACTGTGCACAATTTGGGCTAATGGTTTGCACTAAAAAGCCATAGGGGAATTTTTGTTTTTTAAATCATGAATAAACGACAATGAACAAAGGTAAACAAACGCCTACCTGATCAACACTAGGCCAGGAGGATAATGTTAGCATTTTAAATCTTATTTCAGTTAACTCACTATAAAATAACTCAAAAACTATTTAAAAGTTTTCATTACAAGTTTGTTACAATTTATTGATTAGGAATAGTTCTTTCAAATGATGTGTGACTCATTAAGAGGTAAACACGTTGTTGTAAAATGTTAATGTAAAATGTTTTTGTCTGTAAATGCTCCCAAATAAATAACAGATACATGTGTTTGTTTGGATGTTGATGGCCATTTAAATTTGCTTACTCTGCAGCTGTAGTCGCGACAAAAATAACTAGGGACATTTCTCAAAAGCTGGAGTTATTTATTAGGAAATGAACTTTGTCAGCCACAAACCCTGCACTGGGAGCGTGCAACAGTGGGTAAGTGTCTGACAGCCAATTCAGACTTACATGTGTAGTTTAGTTCAGATAGCGGGCCAGAAATTATTACAAAGTGGTGTGTGTCAGCCTGCGTCTGCCTAGACCCGATTCTGAAGCGATGGCGGCAATAATTAAGGATAATGTACGTAGCAGAAAACATGATTAATCCTTTGTTTTACCAGTGTTTGTTGATTTTTGTAGAGACAGAGGGGACGGATCGGATCACTATGAAACTGGGGGAGTCATGTCCCCCCTGTCCCGATTGCCATCGGCCTTACTTGCTTTAGTTAAGGTCAGTGTTCGTGACTTAACCATAAGAAAGAGACAAGGCAAAAATGGCATACATGTCAGAGATCCACTACTGACCAAAAAGAACATAAAGGCTCATACCTTTTTAGAATAGTGTCATTGCAATGCAGGGCAATGAAATTAAAGAGCCACATCTGATCAGTGTCTAGAACTAAAAAATAAAACACAGACAATCACACAAACACACATACTAAAAAACCCCAACAAATACCCTGCATGTTAAAATTGTTTTGCATGTTAAAATGTTATGTAATTGCACATAAAATTAACAGAAAGACTTAAATCTATGACTTTTCACTGTTGAGAGTCCTTACAGCCCATGGGTAAAAAATGTTTTTTAATCTATTTGTCCTGCTTCCTCCTATGTTGCCTTCCAGAGGGCAGGAGAATAAACAGTTCATGCCAAGGGTGTCCTTAATTATACTCCGGGCCTTGTTGAGACATCTAGCTTCTGCAATATCCTCCAGAGAAGGCAGGGAGCAGCCAATACTTTCGGCTGTTTTTATAACTCTCTGCAGAGCCTTTCTGTTGGCAGAGATGCAGCTGGAGTTCCACACTGAGAAGCAGTAAGCCAGAACACTCTCGAAGGTGGAGCAGTAGAAAGTCCCTAGGAGGTTTTCCCACAGATTGTTTTTGTGGAGCAGTCTCAGGAAGTGCAGCCTCTGCTGGGATTTCTTCACTATGGTTGTTGTATTTCCAGTCCAGGAGAGATCCTGGCAGATGGTTGTTCCCAGGTACAAGACCCGCTCCACCTCTTCGCCGTTGATGTAGAGTGGGACTGGATCAGTCCACTTCCTCTGGAAAAAAATTACCATCTCCTTTGTCTTCTTGGTTTTCAGCTCCAGGTTGAAGTTGAGGCACCACTTGGACAGTGCCTGGACTTCCTCCCTGTAGCCCGACTCATCTCTCCTGTTATTAGGCTGACCACTGCTGTGTCAATCAGCAAATTTAATGATGGTATTGGATTAAATGCTGAGCTGTAGTCAATGCATTCTAACATAAACTCCTGGCTGCTCCTGGTGACACAGTGCAGTGTGAAGGGCTGTGTTTATTGCATCCGCTGTTGACCTGTTCACTCTGTAGGCAAACTGGTGGGGGTCAAAGCTGGGAGGGAGACTGGCCTTGATGTTCTGTGCAATCAGTTTTTCGAAGCATTTCATGACAACTGAAGAGAGGGCTACAGGCCTGTAGTTGTTGAGACGACTGACAACAGATTTTTTGGGGATGGGGACAATTGTGGCAGACTTTAAGCAAGTGGGGATGGAGGCTTGTGCCAGGGAGGTGTTGAAAATCTATGTGAAAACTCCTGATAGTTGGTATGCACAAGCCCTCAGTACCTTGCCTAGCACTCCATCTGGTCCAGCTGCTTTGTTCTGGTTCACCGCCCTCAGCACACATCTCACTTGGTGTTCCTGTAAGATGAGCTTCATGGTGGAGGGAGGAGGCAGTGTGACTGGGTGTGGAGTTGCTGTCTTAAACCAGGCAAAAAAGTGGTTTAGCTCCTCTGCCAGCTCCAACAGCCTCAGTCTCAGTCAGGCAGGTAGGCAGCCCTTGTAGTTGGTGAGATGTTGTAGTCCCTACCAGACCTGCCGTGGGTTGTTTTGTTGAAGATGGTCCTGTATTTTTCTCCTGTAGTCCTCTTTGGCTGCCTTAATGCCTCTCCTCAGATCAGCTCTGGCCGCACTGTACTGGGCCTTATCCCCGGACCTGAAAGCAGAGTTCCGTGCCTTCAGTAGTGAATGTATGCTATTGTTCATCCAGGGTTTGTTGTTCGGGTGGACCCAGAAGATTTTTATAACTTTCACATTTTCTGTACAGGTCTTAATGTAGCATAGCATAGTTTCTGCGTGTTCCTGTAACACAGCACAGTCTCTGCGTATGCGTAGGTCTTGGTTCTCAAAAATGCCTAATTGTCCTCTTTTCTGGCTTGGACTGTAATCAGTTGAGTATATGCTGGGAGTAAGAGCAGTGAGAGATAGGCCCAGATGTGGCTGGGGCACTGCTCTGTATGCGTGTTTTAAGTTGGAAAAAACACGGTCCTGTGTGTTCTTTCCCCTGGTGGCACACTGTACATACTGTACAAATTTAGGGAGCACAGTCCTTAAACACGCTTGGTTAAAGCCTGTTGCTGTTTGTTTATAACGTCAGGCAACAGCACCAGAGCCATGCTAGCGTTAGCATCTGGTGGAATGTACACAGCAGTAATGAGCACTACCGATAACTCTCATGGCAGATGTTTTTGCCAAAAAACATCTGGATGATCCTATGACTTTTGGGAAAATATTCTGTGGACTGGAAACAAAAGTTGAACTTTTTGGAAGGTGTGCGTTCGGTTACATCTTGTGTAAAAGTAACACAGCATTTCAAAGAAAGAACATAATGCCAGCAGTCAGATATTATGGTGGTTGTGTGATGGTGTGGGGCTACTTTGCTGCTTCAGGACCTTGATGACCTGCGACTGATGGAATCATGAATTCTGCTCTCTACCGAAAAATCCTAAAGGTGTTGTAATGACCAGATAAAGGATCAAATAGGCAGACTGATGCAAGTTAACAGGTTTATTAGACAGAGCGCTAATGGAGCTGGAGTTTAGCTGGTGGCTGGAGTTAAGCTGGTGGCTGGAGTTGAGCTGTATCCAAACAGGGTCTGAAGAAGCAAGAAGACAAACTAAGTACACTGATGCAAAAATAGTTGAGAGCCAAGCAGTCACTATACCACTGATGGTAACCTGACAGTCTGGCAGCGTGTGGGAGAATGAGCCGGGTCTTTGTACTGCTGAAGGTGTGGGTCTTGATTGTTGAATTTGTTGCAGGTGAGTACTGGGTGGAACCAGTGGTGCAGTGCGGTGGGTGGCGCAGGAACAGCAAACTCTCCACCCAGCTCCAGATAAATACACAGAGGGAGGGGAGACAAAACAGGGGAACACAGGGAAATGGCAGGGATCCTGACAGTACCCCCCCTTTAAGGGGCGCCACCTGGCGGACCACTGGGCCTGACTGGACGGGCAGCGTGAAAATCCCTGATCAGACTGGGGTCCAAAATCATCATCACCCTTTCGGCCCATACCCCTCCCAATCCACCAGATACTGCAATCCCCTTCCCCTTCTACGTACATCAAGGAGCCAGCGAACCGTAAAAGCAGGGTGACCATTCACTACTCGGGAGGGAGGAGGGGGATCGGTCGGGAGGCATAGATCACTGGACAGAACAGGTTTCAACTGGGACACATGGAAAGTGGGGTGAATACAAAGAGCAGAAGGCAACTTGAGACGCACAGCAGAGGGACTAAGGACTTTGACTATTTCAAAAGGGCCCAAAAAACGAGGAGAGAGTTTGCGGGACTCAGAGGAATATTTTTTGAAGAGAGCCAAACTGACTGACCGGGCTGGTATTGTGGTGCAGGGGAGCAGTGTTTGTCAGCTGATGCTTTAGTCTTGGCCATAGACTGCAGAAGGGCAGCCCAGGTCTTCTTTCAGATGTTCTGGCAGAGTTGGAGATGATGCTGAGTGGAGGGCACTGCCAGCTCCAATTCCTGAGCTGGGAAAAGTGGAGGCTAGTAACCTAAGGAGGCTTCGGAAGGGGACAAACCAGTAGCAGAAGAGAGTTGTGAGAATATTCAATCCAGGGTAAAAATGAACTCCAAGAAGAGGGGTTAGAGGAGGTTACACAGCGCAAGGCAGACTCTAAGTTCAGTTTGTCCATTAGTCTGAGGATGAAAACCAGGAGTTAGGTTAACTTTTGCACCAAGGGCTTCACAAAATGATCGCCAGACTTGGGATGTGAATTGTGTTCCTCTGTCAGACACAATATCTGATGGAATACCATGAAGCCTGAAAACATGCTGAGTTATATATTCAGCTGTCTCTTTGGCAGAGGGCAGTTTGGGTAGCGCAGAGCTGCTTTAGAAAATCGGTCAACAACAGTTAGTATGGCAGTATTACCTTGTGATGGAGGGAGACCAGTTACGAAGTCCACAGCAATATGAGACCAAGGGCGTTTAGGGACAGGCAGAGGTTGGAGAAGGCTGGATGGCAAAGAGTGGGACGCTTTCCCCCTGGCACAGACCTGGCAGGCAAGAACAAAGGCTCATGTGTCTTTATCCATAGTTGGCCACCAGAAATAGCTCTTAAGGAGAGAGAGAGTTCGGTTGATGCCAGGATGACAGGCAAAACGTGAACAATGGAGCCATTCCAAAACCTTGGACCGGGCACTATCGGGAACAAAGCGACATCCAGGAGGGCCATTACCTGGGTCAGGCTGAGTGCGTTGAGCTTCTCTAATCACTTGTTCAATTTCCCAACTAACAGCAGCTACCACACAAGTAAGCGGGAGGATGGGCTCAGGAACCGGGGAAGTTTCTTCCTGGGAAAACTGACTGTAAGAGAATTGGGTTACTGCCTTAGAGCTTCGAAGTATTGGACCACATAAAAGGACTGAAGAGAGTCTGGATGTCTTAAGCAGGAGAAGTTTATTACCATCAAATACAGGCCCGGAGACAGTTGAACAGTCAACACAGCATAGTATTGAACATTCAAGTCTGGCTATGCTTTCATTGGTCAGAGCTTATAATACCTCATAGAAGGTCAATATGCAAACAGTACAATAACAAAAGAGTTGTTATTCAGTTGTTATTCAGCTGATTAGGCTCGAGGTTGGAGACATGTTATCCAGCAGGTGTCTGAGTCTATCTGTTGACAGAGCCCAAGGCTCAGGGCATCACAACCTTACAATAGATCCCAAAATTCTCTAACACTGACGAGATAATGCATCCGGCTTAACATTTCGTGAACCAGTGCCTGAATTCATCCAAGGCGAGTTTCACAGCCAGCAGTTCTCGATTCCCCACATCGTAATTTCTCTCGGCGAGAAAAACTGTGTGGTTCAAACCTCTGAGATAGGACGGCACCAACACCAGTGTCTGATGCGTCCACCTCCATAATGAACTGCCGGGAAGGATCAGGTTGACGCAGAACCGGTGCAGAGGTGAACAGCTCCTTCAACATGGTAAAGGCAGACTCAGCTTCAGTGGTCCAACAAAACTGCTTAGAAGGAGAGGTGAGTTTAGTTAGGGGTGCCACAACCTGACTGAAGTTTTTAGTAGATCTTCGATAGCAATTTGCAAAGCCTAGAAATCTCTGCAACTGCTTCCTGTTGTCAGGTATAGGCCATTCTGCCACTGCTCTCACCTTCTCTGGGTCAGTCTTAACCTGTCCACTCTCAACAACAAAACCCAAAAAACTGACCTTGCTAGTGTGAAATTCACACTTCTCCGCTTTTACGTAAAGCTTGTTCTCCAGTAGTCTTTGAAGTAATTGTCGTACATATTGCTGATGTTCCTGTAGATTCTTTGAAAAAAAATCAGAATATCATCTAAATAAACAAACAAACACAAAATGATTCAAAAAATCACGTAGCACATCATTGATGAGAGCTTGGAAGACCGCAGGAGCATTAGTTAAACCGAACGACATAACTAAATACTCAAATTGGCCCAGTGGAGTATTGAAAGCGGTTTTCCACTCGTCTCCTTCTCTAATACGTACCAAGTGGTACTGATTTCTAAGGTCCAGCTTGGTGAAGACTGTGGCACCATGAAGTGGAGTGAAGGCTGAGTCTATGAGTGGCAATGGGTACTTGTTTTTCACTGTAATATTGTTCAGGCCCCTGTAGTCAATGCATGGTCTAAGTGTTTTATCCTTCTTGTCAAAAAAAAAAAACCCCTGCTCCCACGGGTGAAGAAGATGGACGAATTATACCTGCGGCTAGGGAGTCTCGGATGTAGTTCTCCATAGCCTCCTGTTCGGGTTTAGATAGGTTGTAGAGGTGACTGGAAGGTAGGGGTGCGCCAGGCAGGAGGTCAATCGCACAATCATAAGGCCTGTGGGGAGGGAGAGAAAGCGCCCAACTCTTGCTAAAAACATCTCCCAGGTCATGATATGCATTTGGCACAGAAGTGAGATCGGGCTTTTCTTGGAGACATTCACACTGGGAAATGGCCTCCCCTGCTGCTGACAAAGCAGACTGAAGACAATAAGCATGGCAAAAGGAACTCCACGCAGAAATCTTGCCTCTACATCAATCAATGACTGGATTGTGACTAACTAGCCACAGATGGCCCAGAATAAGGAGGGTTTTGGGAGTAGAGAGAACAAAAAACTGGATTTTCTCATGGTGATTTCCCGATAAAACAATGGAGACAGGTTCAGTGAAATGAGTTACCTTAGCCAAGCGTCTCTCATCAAAAGCTAAGGCACAGAGCGGGTTCTCCAGTGGTTTCAAAACTGTTCCAGCCTGCTCAGCCACTAATTGGTCCAAAAAGTTCTCCTCAGTGCCTGAATCAATAAGGGCTTGGGTAGTGTGACATCTTTACAGCAGAGGGTGGCTGCAATCTGAAGTCTAGACTGGCCCACCCGTATCCCCAGACTTACTGATGAGCCCAACCTTTTGGGCAAACAGGACAGGTAGCCACGAAATGACCTCTCTTCCCACAGTACAGACACTCGTCATTGGCGTTCCTCTGGGGAAAGTTGTGCTCAACCCAACTGCATGGGCTCCTCCAAAGGGGGTGGAGTAGTGGACGGTAGTGCAGGGAGCAGAGGTAAGATGGTAGCGGTGGAGCAGAACAGGGAACTGCAGGTGGAAGAGCTGAGCGTCTCTCTTTTTGCCGGGCTCGAGGACGGTTGTCGATACAATTGCTAAGGAAACCAATGATTCTAAATTAGCAGGTTCATCACGAGAAGTTAGTTAATCTTTTAATTGTTCACTTAGCCCTTTTAGAAAGATAGCTCTGAGTGCTTCCTCGGTCCAGTTCACATCCGCCGCCAAGGTCTAAAATTCAATAGAATGATCTGCAACAGATCTTGTACCTTGAGAGAGACTTAACAAACAGAAAGAGGCGTCAGCTTGGTAATCAGGGCGATCAAAAACACGTTTTAGTTCTTCAAATTCCTCAAAACTGACACAATTTATGGAATGATTAGAAAACTTAGCTTCTGCCCACTGAGGTGTTCTTCCTGTCAATAAACCACACATGTAATGAATCTTAGCTGAGTCAGAACCAAAAGATGCAGGACGCTGCTGAAAAACAGATGAACATTGAAAAAGAAAACCATGGGGCTGACCTGAGTATGGTTCTGGGTCCGTGCAGCGTGATTCTTGGGGTTGGGGTGGTGAGGCTGAGGCTGAGGCAGGAGTGGCAGCAGAGGTCTGGAGGGAGAGCAGTGCAGAAAGCTGGCTGGCCAACTGTGAGACTTGATGGGACAGAGATTGGTTGGCTTCAAACAAAGAGCGTATGCTTTGTTCATGTTGACCAATTAAAGCCCCTTTATGTGCTCGTTGAATGGGGGAAGGGTTATAACCAGTGTCTGCTTGATCCATGTGGCCAGATCGTTCTGTTGTAATGACCAGATAAAGGATAAAATAGGCAGACTCATGCAAGTAAACAGGTTTATTAGACAGAGCGGTAATGGAGCTGGAGTTGAGCTGGTGGCTGGAGTTGAGCTGTAACGAAACAGGGTCTGAAGAAGCAAAAAGACAAACTAAGTTAGTGATGTTATGCTCGAGCCCGTTTGCTCGACACTGTGTCGATCTTTTGAAGCGGAAGTGTTGCGAGACAATGATTCGACCGCTGCTTCAGCACGCCTACAGTCACGTGACCACTGCGAGCGAGGCCTCGTTTCGTCACGTGACGTGTCGAGCTGCTTCGCGGGAATTTTGAATGGGTACGCTTTAAAATGGGTCTGAATCACTGCTCAAACTGTGGGAGTTTTGAGAGGAGATTGTTATCAGCGCATTATTGCATTTTGCTATTTGAATTGAAGACAGAGAGATTATTGGTAGTATAGTCTCCAAAGCTGGAGAGGTAGTGAGCCACAAAAGGAGCAGAATGCACTGTTGAAATGCTCCTTTTTTTTAAATAAAAATCTGTAAATATTCCCTTGTTTACCAGTACTCCCCATTTATACAAATTATCACAATGGTAAAGTTGCACAAGCACTACCTCTCATATCACATATAAATATCACTTGTTTTTATCAACACTGTAGCACAAGCACTGTCCCTGTTCCACAAGCACATTCCTTTCCCCCCTCTCCCTGAGATACACACATACACAGAACAACAAACTCAACAGACACCGTTTTTAAAAATATTTATTAAATACAAGTACGAATCAGCATGTGACAGGCAGTATTGAGGCTTTTTCAGGTCTTCAAGCAGTTCTAGCACACACCCAGCAGATGTCACTGTTCTGTCTGTATCGAATGCTTCGAAGCAGTGTGTCATTCTTGAAGCAGGTGTCTCAAAGTGGTTCACTGCTTCACGAAGCCTCGAATTCACCATCACTAAACTAAGTACACTTACCCAAAAGATGCAAAAATAGTTGAGAGCCAAGTAGTAACTATACCTCTGAGGGTAAACTGACAATCTGGCAGCGTGTGGGAGAATGAGCCGGGTCTTTGTACTGCTGAAGGTGTGGGTCTTGATTGTTGAATTGGTTGCAGGTGAGTAATGGGTGGAACCAGTGGTGCACTGCGGTGGGTGGCGCAGGAACAGCAAGCTCTCTGCCCAGCTCCAGATAAACACACAGAGACACAGACACAAGAGGGAGGGGTGACAAAACAGGGAAACGGCAGGGATCCTGACAAAAGGTTCATGACATCAAGGAGAAAGCACACTTGGGTTCTGCAGCAGGACAATGATACAAAAAAAACACCAGCAAGTCCATGTCTTAAAAAAAACAAAATGACCTCAACAAACAAATGGTTTTTGAGGTCATTGGAACAAAATGGTTTTGGAGTGGCCTAGTCAAAGCCCGAACTTGAATCCAATTTAGGGGGCAGTTACTTTTTCACATATGGCCATGTAGGTTCAGCTTTTTTCTCTTTATATATATATATATATATATATATATATATATATATATATATATATATATATATATATATATATATATTGCAAAACAATTATACATTTTATATATTTTAGTATTATGAGTAGTTATTTGTACTGCTATATGTACATATACATATATACAGTGGGGCAAAAAAGTATTTAGTCAGCCACCAATTGTGCAAGTCCTCCCACTTAAAAAGATGAGAGGCCTGTAATTTTCATCATAGGTACACTTCAACTATGAGAGAGGGGGAAAGAATCCAGGAAATCACATTGTAGGATTTTTAATGAATTAATTGGTAAATTCCTCGGTAAAATAAGTATTTGGTCACCTACAAACAAGCAAGATTTCTGGCTCTCACAGATCTGTAACTTCTTCTTTAAGAGGCTCCTCTGTCCTCCACTCGTTACCTGTATCAATGGCACCTGTTTGAACTTGTTATCAGTATAAAAGACACCTGTCCACAACTTCAAACAGTCACACTCCAAACTCCACTATGGCCAAGACCAAAGAGCTGTCAAAGGACACCAGAAACAAAATTGTAGACCTGCACCAAGCTCGGAAGACTGAATCTGCAATAGGTAAGCAGGCTGGTGTGAAGAAATCAACTATTTTATTTCAATTATTGGAAAATGGAAGACATACAAGGTCACAATAGATAATATTTATGTCCCAAACACTGACACCCCCTCATTTTTCCTCTCAATCTTTTCTAAACTTAAAAAAATCTCAAACTCCAACCTCATACTAGGAGGTGACTTGAATACTATCATAGATTCAGAACTGGACAGATCCACACAGCAAAAGAAAATTTCCCACTCATCCGCCTTAGTAAAATAATACATGTCGGACTCTGGACTGACGGATATCTGGAGACTACAACTTTCAAACAATAAAGAATATTCCTACTATGCTCCATACCACAAATCCTACTCGCATATTGATTATTTTCTTATCAACAATTCACTCATAGCCAGAACAATAGAACAGAAATAGCCAGAAAATTTGGTCAAATGGTGGATTATTGACCAATCTAACCATTCCACCACACCATACAAACTGTCATCGTGTTTGTGCTTGTGTTTGAGCTATATTAGCTTACCTGTTGGGCGGCACCTAGCAACAGCCTAGCTCTCAACACCCTGCGCAGGAGTGGATTAGCTATGTGGATTAGCTGTGAGTGGCTGGTACTCCTTTGGTTCGTTCTGTTGACTATCCACCATCCAGCAACAGCCCTGTTCCAGTATTCTGCCTCTGAGTTTAAGCTCCACATTCATCCACACAATGCGCCAGCGCCTGCTCTTCTCCAACACCCGGACATTCTCTACGTGCCTCGCCGTAGACCCATCCACCGGGGCTCCCGTCGGAACTTCCAATACGACAATTCCAGCTCCATCCAGTCGTTCTGGTCCACAACTCGCCGCCCAAACAGAAACACCGGTCGCCGTGCTGAGCGTGTCCTGGCCCGCGTCCCGAGGTCGGCTAACACCGCTACCAGCAGCAGCACTACGGTCAACTTCGGTCTTCTTAACACCCGCTCTCTGACGAACAAGGGTCATCTCGTCCAGGATCTTCTGGCGGACCGTAAGTTAGACTTTTTGTGTTTAACGGAGACGTGGCAGCAGCCAAATGACTTTGCTCCCCTCAACGATGCTACTCCCCCGGGGTTTGTTTACCTTTCCCAACCTCGTGGCACCGGCCGAGGGGGGCGGTCTCGCGGTAATCCATCGCGATAATTGGAGAGTAACCCCTGTGACTGTGCCAGCCTACCAGTCGTTCGAGGCCACAGTCTGTCAGCTCTCTGGATCCACACCTACTGTTGTTGCCACTCTCAACCGACCACCAAAACCCAATAAGGATTTTATGTCTGACTTTGCAGCTTTTTTGACACATGTTTCCACACTCTCATCAACAGTCATAGTACTTGGGGACTTCAATATTCGCTTGGACAATGTCAATAACTCACTCACCAACAATTTTACATCCTGTTTGGACAGCTTTGGTTTACAGCAGTTTGTTAATTTTCCCACACACTCACAAGGATATATTTTGGATTTAATCTGCTGCTCAGGTATAACTCCCATGGACTGCAAAGCCAACTACATCCCCTTTTCTGATCACATGCTCCTTACATTTAATATCAGTCTGTCTCTTTCCAAATCCAACCCTTCACGCACCATAACATTCCGTAAAATTAAGGACATTGATTCAGTCACTTTATCCTCTCAGATCAGTAACCTTCCCAGTACAGACAGTTTTGCAGCTCCGGATCAACTGGTCTCTCATTACAACACCCATCTTCATAACATTCTCAACACTCTAGCCCCACTCAAATCCAGATCTGTCTCATTCACTCACACTGCACCCTGGTACACACCCACTCTCAGACAGTTAAAAGCAAAAGGCCGCCAACTTGAAAGACTCTATAACAAAACTGGACTAACCATTCACAAAGACATGTATACAAATCACATTCTCCACTACAAAGACTGCATCTCCAAAACCAAATCCACGTACTACTCCAGTTTAATCAGCTCAAATGAAGGAAATTCCAAGACCCTCTTCTCTCTCATCACCAACATCACTAAACCTCCCGACTCCCTTCCACCTCATCTGTACTCATCCGATTTCTGCAATACCCTGGCCTCATTTTTTACCACAAAAATCCAACTTATTCATCAACAGCTAACCCCCTCCTCTGCTCCAACTCTACCTACCTCTATATGTCCTGCCACCTGCACCCCTTTCTCATCATTTTCCCTACCCTCTGTAGATCAAATATCCACCCTTATACAAAAATCCAAAACTTCTTCATGTCAACTTGACCCTCTTCCCACAGTTCTTGTCAAAGCCACCCTTCCATCTCTGGCTCCTCTCATCACCCACATAATCCACGCCTCCCTCACCACTGGAACTGTCCCCTCTCCACTCAAAACTGCTGCAGTGACCCCAATTCTCAAAAAACCTGGTTCAGATCCTACTGACCTCAATAATTTCCGTCCCATTTCTAACCTTCCATTCATCTCAAAAATCCTTGAAAAAACAGTTTCTGCTCAACTCCACTCTCATCTGTCCTCCAATAACCTGTTTGAACATTTCCAGTCTGGCTTCCGTCCTCTCCATAGCACTGAAACTGCCCTCCTCAAAATCACAAATGATCTTCTCCTCTCTGCTGACTCTGGTTCACTATCCATCCTTCTTCTGCTCGATCTGAGTGCGGCCTTCGACACCATCTCTCATTCCATCCTTCTGAACAGACTCTCTTCTATTGGCATCACTGGCACAGTCCTCACCTGGTTTCATTCCTATCTTTCCGACCGCACTCAGTTCATTCAACTCAAATCCTTTACTTCTCATTCAGTCACCATCACCACGGGTGTTCCCCAGGGTTCTGTCCTAGGTCCCCTGCTGTTCATCATCTATCTTCTCCCCCTCGGTCACATCTTCCGGAAACACCACATCCACTTTCACTGCTACGCGGATGACACCCAGCTCTACGTCTCCAGCAAACCAAACTCCACACTTCCACCCTCCTCCCTACTCAACTGTCTGCATGAAATAAAATCCTGGTTCACCACAAACTTTCTCAAACTTAACAGTAATAAAACAGAACTTCTACTTGTAGGCACCAAATCCACCCTAAACAAGATTGATCATTTCTCCATTTCCATTGACGGCTCCTCCATCTCTCCCTCCCCTCAGGTTAAGAGTCTGGGTGTCATCCTCGATAGCACCCTCTCCTTCTCCGCCCACATAAACAACATCACCCGCTCCGCCTACTTTCACCTCCGCAACATTCATCGCCTCCGTCCCTCCGTCACTCCACAGTCCACTGCTATTCTTGTGCACAGCCTTGTCACTTCCCGTCTGGATTATTGCAATTCCCTTCTGTTCAGCCTCCCTCAAAAAACTCTAAATAAACTTCAATTGGTTCAAAACTCAGCTGCTCGCATTATCACACGCACCCCCTCCTTCAACCATATCACACCCATACTACAACAGCTCCACTGGCTCCCCATCACATACCGCATTCACTACAAAATCCTGCTCCTCACATTTAAATCCATCCACAACCTTGCACCTTCATATCTCTCTGAGCTCCTCCATATCTCCACACCTGTTCGCTCCCTCCGCTCCTCCTCCTCTCTACAGCTCTCAGTACCTCCTGCCCGTCTCGTCACCATGGGGAGTAGAGCCTTCAGCCGCTCTGCTCCCCAGCTCTGGAACTCTCTCCCCCCCGACCTCCGCAACACTGACACACTCCCACATTTCAAATCCAAACTCAAAACCCATCTGTTCAGACTGGCCTACTCACTATGACCATAACTGCACTGTCCTCTTTTAACTAACCTTTTAACTGTATGTTTTAACTGTACTTTTAACTGTATGTATTTAAATTTGTATTGATTTGTAAGGCGACCTTGAGTGCCCAGAAAGGCGCCTAATAAATAAAATGTATTATTATTATTATTATTATAATCTAATATCCACAGCATCATTCCCAGTCATCTCACGCCAGTCACCCTCAAATTGCAAACAGACACCCCAACTCAACCCAGATAGTGCTTTAACACCACTCTATTAAAAGACTAAGATTCCAATTTTTTTAAAACTGAATGGGCATCCTTCCTAGAATTCAACAATAACCATAACACATCAATATCCACTCTCTGGGAAACAGCCAAGGTAGTCATGAGGGGTAAATCATTTCTTATTCTGGAAATAAAAGGAACAAAGAAAAGTCAAGACAAAATTACTTACAGCAAGAGGTGAAGAGACTTGACACCCTGGCCTCTCAAATGTCTGATGAAACTACAACTAAAGAACTTCTTAAAATTAAACACAAACTTAACCAACTCCAACCAACAAAAAAATCGAAAACAACCTTCTGAAACTCATTTTGAATTTGGTAACAAAACTGGCAAATTTTTAGCAAAAATCTCAAATTACATCAATCATGGGCACTGCAGGTAAACTCACACATGACAATAAAGAAATCAACGATACATTTCGACATTACTACACCAAACTTTACACACCGGAACATAACCCATCTCCTCCAGACATTGATGCCTTACTGAGGAGTGTCTCATTTCCCAAACTCAACAGTTCACAGGAAAAATACTTAGATCAACCACTCACCACAGAAGTAATCACCAAGGCATTAAGACTCATGCCAAACAATAAATCTCCTGGTTTAAATGGATACCCTGTTGAATTTTATAAACATTTCTGGTCACTTCTCTCACCATTATTTTATAAATTAATCTCTGAAATTCATAATAATGCAAAAATCCCATATGACATGAAACACAGCATTAATTACACTTGTCCCAAAGCCAAACAAGAACCGTACATTATGTTCTAACTACAATTTCATTAATAGATACAGACAACAAAATAATAAGCAAAGCCCTCGCCATAAGACTTGAATCTGTAATATCATCACTCGTGCACTCAGATCAAACTGGCTTCATCAAAGGGAGACACTTCTCAGAAAATACACTACGAGTATTCAACATCATCAACATGTACAACACCAAACTGACAAAAACACTACCCCAGCAGTCATTCTCTTCTCTTCACCTCCTTAAACAACTTCAGCTTTGGCCAAAACTTCACAAACTGGCTAAAAATTCTATATAACTCACCAACAGCATCAGTAACTACAAATGGACAAATGTCAACAACATTCAACCTCAGCAGAGGAACTAGGCAAAGATGCCCATTATCCCCACTACTCTTTGCAATCTTCATAGAACCACTAGTTACAGTCGTAAGACAAACTGAAAAAATATCAGGTATCAAAACATCCACTCACCATAAAAAAAAACAAAAAACGCTGACGACATACTCTTATTTCTAACAAACGTCTCAAACTCCTTTCCGTTAGTCCAGTCTGATTAACCATTTATTTTGGTAAAGGGTTTGGCAATTCCATCAACTGGTCAAAATCTGAGATTCTGCCTCTAAACCATTTTGACTGGGATGCTGATGTTGGGTACACACCCTACACGTGCAAAACTGACCCTATCAAATACCTTGAAATACAAATCTCTACAAACCCCAACAAAACATACAAACTCAACTTTACCCAACTGCTTCATAATATAAAAGACAGCCTCAACAGATGGAATAAACTCTCCCTCTCTTTAATTGGCCAAATATCTGCAATCAAAATGAATATACTCCCTCAAATCAATTACCTTTTTGAAATGACTCCTGTTTATCCAAACCCAGGCTGGTTCTCCTCTCTGAACTCGGCAATACACGCATTTTATTGGAAAGGAAAGAAATCTAAAATCAAATTACTCACACTCCAAAGATCCAAACAATATGGTGGAGTCAATGCTCCAAAAATCTACCATTACCTCTTATCTCAGCAACTCCTCTACATTCGACACTGGACCAACAACAATAATTCAAACTGGACAGACACAGAACAAGCCATCTGCAAAGACCTCCCCATTTATCAGCTCCCATTCATTAACAACTTCAACACAATAAAGACGACACTAAATGCCTGGTGGACAGCAAATAAAATCTTAAGGGTCCCATATTATGCTAAATCGACTTTTCTGAGCTTTTAACCATGTTCTAACGTTGTTTCTACCTCAAACACATACCCAAAGTTGTGTTTTGTTTCATTCGCGCATGTTTGAGTAATTTATTTAGTTTGAGCTACAGTCCTTTCAACAAGCTGTTTCACGTAATGACGTCAATATGTGAAGTAAACCACTCCTCTCCAGGAAGTGCTCCTCCACACTCCTCCAGCCCCTCTCTCCTGCACTGTCAACAAGTGCCGTGCTCAGACGCACAAAAAAGCATCGCTGCTACTGTGTTAGCTTAATTACCGTCAATACTTTTACTTTACTTTCAAAATACTGCACAACAGCTACCTTAGGAGTCTCCAGGCAGCATACATTCTCAACTTCAGTAAAGCATTATAAAGCTCAGTCTTTACTGTAGCCTCCTTTGCCTGCTTTGTCACCACAACTTTTTCGGCAAGTAGCAACAGATCATCTTTCCTACACCGATGCAAACACTCCAAAGTGGGAGCTTTCACAAACTCATCCAGGTTAAACTCCATCGTGACCCTGCAAACACAACGGATCAAGATTTATTAATGAAATCAGATAATTCGGCACAACCACAACAATACACACCGAAAGCTCCAACTACTTTGTCAAAACAAAACTCAAATGAGGACAAAAAGGCGGTGATGGGTCGGCCGAAATAAACAAAAGAGAAAGTCAAGCCGGGCCAGCCCGCAATGGACCGTCGTACCCGACTTTTCTCCCCTGTCCCTGCCTAACCAAGAAATAACCCCTAAAGGAAAATAACAAACCGAGAAAACAGGACCACCGTGCCCATCACCTAAAAGAACTAATTAACAAAAGAAAAATGAGGAGCCTCCGGCAGCGGCAGCAGCAGCAGCAGCAGCAGCAGCAGCAGCAGCAACCCACTAACATCTTTATCAGAAAAAGGAGGGAAAGAGAAGGGTACTGATGTACCATAGCTCAAAACTTGACATGGTAGAGACTGGACAAGGAGGATATGCCAGATACATGGCAGTCCTGGCCATGGCCATCGACAAGACTGCACATCTAGTCATGTGCCACCCATTAATCAACACCTGTCATGGGGTGGTGGCCTTCATCAGTTCATCTGCCTTCAACTTCATGCAAACCAGAGGAATGAAAATTTCATGTCACCTGACACAACAACATATTTCATATTCCACCAAAAATATCAACCTGGCGGCCATAATGGAATCTGATGGGTGTGAGCCACGCAACTGCGCCACACTGGCCGTCCAGGACCTGGAAGCCAGAGACGACCTATACGCCAACAAACTTGGAGAACCCAGAGATGGCCATGCGATTCCACACAGTGGCACAAGGCATTGTGCCCCAACCACCCTCAGCACAACTAGCTGAAGTGATTGCCCAGTAATCACTGAGGCCCTGAAAAAAAAAGCAGAAGGAAAGTCAGTCAACGTCCACACTGATTCAGCCTATGCATTTTGGGCAGTGCATGTAGATGGACCTCAGTGGATAAGACAAAACTGTCGAACTTCAGCCAACACTCCAGTGAAACATGAGACACATCTGAGTGAACTACTCAAAGCACTGCTCTTACCAAGGGAAGTTGCAGTAATCAAAACAAAGGGACATCAAAGACTAGACATGTGGGAGGCCAGAGGAAATGATGCAGCTGATAAGGCAGCAAAAACTGACGGAACACAACATCAAAGAAATGCAGAAACTTTTTTACTTTTACTTTTTTACTTTTTCAAATTTATTGGACAGGTTAACTTACCTGTGAAAATGTAAATTATTTCCCATCAAATCTTGAAAAAGAAAGTGATATAGCTTAATATTACTATTATCAAGGATGAGGACAAAAGAATAAGTGAAAAATGAATCCTCTTGTTTCCTTAATACAAAGAAAATTTAATATGTGGATCCAAAGAAATTTGGATATACTATTTCTGGTAAAGGCTCCGTTCTAAAGCAGAAGACCTTTTTAGTCTTGTCTTGGCTAGTTCTGCCCTTGATGTTTCTAATAAGATTAGTACAAAATTGGAACTGGAAGAGGAAACCCCATCTAATTCGAAAACATATAATGATTACTAACTTAAGTTCTGGTGGATTCAATGTGTTAGACTTCCAAACTCTACAATCATATTCCAAAATTAAGAGGATAAAAAAATACTTCTTGTGGAACTTTATTTCAATATATGTATTTAAAGAACTGGGAGGCTTAAACTTTCTATTACAATATAATTATATATAATAATATTTAATTAAAGCCGCAAGAGGCTGCATTTCGCCTACCGTTGCAACTGCGGGGGCAAATGTCCTTGACAGGACTGCATTTCGCCTAACTTTGCAACTGCAGGGGCGAATGTCCTCGGGAGGACTGCATTTGCCTCTCCTTGTGATTGCGAGGGCAAATGTCCTCGGCAGGACTGCATTTTGTGCTTTAAAGAGCAAAATGTTGACAAAGTGTGAAGTCACACAGAGAAAAAAAATGCAGGCGGAAAAAGTCAAATAAATTATGAAGGCTAACAACAGGGCAGTCACGTTTTCAATTCAAAATGGCTGCCTTCCAGTTGGTGATAGGGCAATTTTCACCTCACATTTACCTTTTGGACACATTTGGGGCGTTACCATGGCAACATCATTGCAAATAGAGGGTGGTTGTTATTGACTTTTTTGTTCATCATGACATAAGTGATGTGTCTACCTAATTTCACGTCTCCAAGACAAACTAAATTTTTGGCCCCCATTATAAATTTGTAAGGGGCGCTGGAGGGCCAGTTTTGAAGATTGCCCTATAAAGTTCATATTATTGTGTTCAGGTCATTAATGTGCACAAACACTTCATTGCGTCCAACCAAATCCAACAATGTTTGTGAAAGTTACAGGAGATTTTTTTTTTTGGCTCGATGTAAGGAATGTGTGGACCAGATTTTGTGACTTTACAGCAAAACAAATGTATTTCCACTTTTCCAGGGTGCGCTGTCGAGCCCCCTTTCTTGAGTTTGTATGGGACATCCAAAATAAATTATTTTTCGCCGATCCTGAATTTTGGGCAAAGTTTGGTGAGTTTTCAAGCAGGTTCAAGGGGGTAAAATTAGCGCTCAAAAGAGCAGAAGAAAAAAAACCCAAAAAAAACCAATAGACCCTCGCCAACAGCTTTGGCTCGGGCCTCATAATAACGGACGCATGCAGTTATAATAGGCCCTCCCGGCCTACTGCCGGCTTGGGCCTAACAATAATAACGGATGTATACAGTTATAATAGGCCCTCCGGACCTCCCGCCGGCTCGGGCTTAATTACAGTAGTTAAAAACTTCCAGTTACACGTCAGTTGCTCTTAAGTTGTTCATTGGTACATAAATACATTTTCTCACCTCATAAATACTTTATTTGGACTAACAAAGACTTGTACTTTAAGCACAAGTCTCTCTTTCTTAAAAAATGGGTTGACTATAGTATTATTTCTGTCTGTCAGTTATATACCATTGTCCCTCTGCCCAAAAAGTCCACAATCAGCGGCCTCAATGACCACAGACCAGGTGCACTTACCCTGGTCATCATGAAGTGCTTTGAAAAACTGGTACGTAGTCACATCATTTCCTGTCTTCCATCCACATTTGACAGTCACTAGTTTGCATACAGGGTAAACACATCCACATAGGACACCATCACCACCATTCTCCACACTGCTCTGTCCCACCTGGAGCAGTGGGGAGCTATGTGAGGCTGCTGTTTGTGGACTTCAACTCCGTCTTTAGCACCATCCTCCCCCACAGACTGTTATCCAAACTAGAGGCCCTCGGACTCCAAATTTCCATCTGCCTCTGAATTTTGGACTTCCTGACAGACTCTCCCAGAGGGTCAGAGTGAGTCCCACATGTCCACAGCCCTCAGCCTCAACACCGGCTACCCAAAGGGCTATGTGCTGAGCCCCCTGCTCTACACCCTCTACACCCACGACTGCATCCCCACCCACCCCAGCAACTCCATCATCAAGTTTACTGATGACACCACTGTGGTGGGGCTCATCTCTGGGGGGATGAGTCTGCCTATCAGGACAAGGTGGATCGGCTCTGTGTCTGGTGTGGGGACAACAACCTGGTCCTCAACACCACCAAGACCAGGAAACTGGTAGTAAATTAAAAAAAAGGAGAAAAAAAACAGCAGACATTCAGCCCCTGTACATCGGCGAGTACTGTGTGGAGAGGGTGGCAGCCTTCAAGTTTCTGGGCGTTACCATTAAGGGTAACCTGACCTGGAGTGCTAACACCAATGAGAATATACTTTCTCAGACTTTTAAAGAAACTGCTGGTGTCCTTCTACTACTGCTCCATAGAGAGCATTTTAACATACTGTGCTTGGTTTTCCAGCTGCACAGCTGTGGACAGAAAATTGCTCCAGAGGGTAACCACCACAGCCCAGAAGATCATCGGCCGCCTCTCCCATCTCTGAAAGAACTATAATACAGTTCCCGCTGCCTCAAAAAAGCAAAAAACATGACTTACTCCACCCTGGACATACACTGTTTAAACTGCTGCCTTCTGGCAGAAGAAGAAGAAGAAGAAGAAGACAGTTAAAACAAAGACAAACAGATTAAAACAAAGACAAACAGATTAAAACAAAGACAAACAGATTAAAACAAAGACAAACAGATTAAAACAAAGACAAACAGATTAAACAACAGTTTTACCCAAGAGCCATTATCACCTTAAATGCTGCTAAAATTTGAGTGCCTTTTTAGTGGAATATTTTTTATTCTATTCTATAACAAAGAAGGCCATACATACTCCTATGAGGAATTTCTTGCAGAGTATAAATTCCCTGTACATCCCAGAGAATTTGCTATTGTGTTCGATGCCATCTGGTGTTAAAATGGTCTTGTGTTAAACAAAAATGTACTCATAAAATGTCACAGGAGTTGAATATTGGTAATTCAGAACTATTTTTAAGTGTTAAAAACAATAACAAATGTATTCGAGATTTAAACAGTAGGAACACACTCAGCAAACCTGACCAAACCTTTGTTCTCTGATACTGAACAGAAAAATGTATTGGCTATAGAATATTAGAGAAGTATGCCTAAAGTCTTAAACAGATGTTAGTTACCCTGTTAATATTGTTATCTAAGTATTGCTTAAATGTAGATCCTCTCTGTTTATTCTGTAAATCCATTTAGGAAACTGTCACCCATCTTTTTTTTGGGACTGTACCTTCACCCAACTATTTTGGAAAGACATCAGCCTCTTTATTAATAGAAAGTGTATACTTCTTGGTATTCACTGTAAAAAATGTCCCCAGTAAAAGTAAGAAAGTAAGTAAGTCTTTGTTATGAATGAATGAATTGAATTGTAATATCATTACTTTTTTATTTTACACTTAGTCCTGTACTATGATTATTTATTTTACCTTTTTTTAAAGGTCCCATATTATGCTAAATCGACTTTTCTGAGCTTTTAACCATGTTCTAACGTTGTTTCTACCTCAAACACATACCCAAAGTTGTGTTTTGTTTCATTTGCACATGTTTGAGTAATTTATTTAATTTGAGCTACAGTCCTTTCAACGAGCTGTTTCACGCAATGACGTCAATATGTGAAGTAAACCACTCCTCTCCAGGAAGTGCTCCTCCACACTCCTCCTGCCCCTCTCTCCTGCACTGTCAACAAGTGCCGTGCTCTGCAGCTCAGACGCACAAAGAAGCATCGCTGCTACTGTGTTAGCTTACTTACCGTCAGCAACATGTATTACTAACAAGCATTACTGCATAGCTCTACATATTGCTAGGCTACTTTATTATAGTGCTTTCAATATCCTGCACAACAGCTACCTTAGGAATCTCCAGGCAGCATACATTCTCAACTTCAGTAGGCATTCTACGGCCATTTCCACATGTGCACCTATAAACAGAAGCAGTTAACACGCGCTATGCTATGGGCTACACCATAGAAACATACACAATAAATAGCTTCTCATTTACCAAGCAGAAATGTCTTGTAGAAGCCTTCAAGGTTTTTGTGTTTGCTCATGTTCTTCGAACTCAGAGTCAGACTCTGGGTCGAAGATATACGGCTCAGTTACTCCCAAAGCCATTGCTAAAAAAGTTATTACTACGATGTACTGTGTTTACTTCAGTCTGTTTCCAGTGCAGCTCTATCGTGACGTCATGAGTGGGCAAAGCCAACACGGGAGAGCTGAGCCTTAAAGTGACAGCGCCAAATCAGACTGTTCACTTTGGACTCATGATGAGAGCTCATCCAAACCGCTTGTATAAGATAATTATTGTGCGTTTCATGTTGCAAAACGTGATATGGTAACCTAAATGTATCCAAAATACACTGTATAATGTTCAATATAGGACCTTGTTCAATATAGGACCTTTAAGTCCTGTATTTGGATGACTTTTTTGTATCTATCTTGCCTACCTTATCTATCTATTTATTATTATCTATTTATTATTTTTTGTATCTATCTTGCCTACCTTAAGCCTCAAGCCCTGTTCAAGCAAGAAATGATCATGAATCAGATGGATCAGGGGTGCCCCATGGGGTGTTCTGAGTCTCCATCTGAGTCCCCATCTTGCCCATGCATGTGTTTTAGTGGATCCACCATCAGCAGACTCTTTGGTTGTTGTGACTGATCTCAGCTGTGTTTCTGAAGAAGGTTAGCCGTTCAGCGCAGAGGTCACTAATTTACGATTGGCGCAGTTATGGAGTAGCAACAAGAGAGACTTCAGTAGAAAAATACTATGTGAATTATTGCTGTCTTAGTAAGCAACAGTTTTAAGAAAGTTTCCATGAAACAAATGGGTTGCTTTAATTGATGATACAGTCACTCAGTTCCCCCTGCTCCTCAGTAAAACACTCTAAAACAGGTAAATCAAGCATGTTTTATTCATTAACTTCATGAACAATATGGCACTATTACGCACTCAGGCAGTTGGCTGACCCATGCACAGACTTGAAACTTCACACAGTTACTTCTTTAGAGCCTTGTTTCCACAGGAGTGGTAAGGTATGGCTTAGTTAGGTGCAGGTAACCCCTCGAGCTTGAAGAGCAGCGACTGCTGAAACATTGTCATTTATTCTGCTTATGTTTAACGCATTATAGACCATAAATAAGAGAATAAGTTTTAATTCAGTAAGCAAGACAGTTCTTGAAAGTTTTCTGTCTGAATATGATATTTATCACAAGAAGCAGGTGTAATTTATTTCATCTAATGTTTTTCCTTTCACTTCTCAGTTTCTGGAAATAGGATTATCATCCAATCATCTGACAGCAGTGATTAGCTCCTCCTTTTCCAAAGTGGACCACACACTTAGGACAGACCCATACCATGCCGCTCCACAAGAAACAAGGCTAGGATCTGGTAGACATTATTAGACATTATTATTAATATTTAGGTCCAGTTTGACCTGAAATATTTTTTCAAAACAGGAAAATGCACATGGACATAAATGCATTGACAAAACTGCAGTAGTAAAATAAATGTTGTGCATTTTATGTCAGCACTTTAAGTACAGTTTGGTTGGATTACCAGCTAAGAGTTAAAAGAGTTAGGATTTATTTGTCATTGCCAACAGAGATCTACAAACTGACAGAAATATGAAAATTTGAAATATGAATCTGAAATAAAATACATATTTCTAGACAAAGCTGTAACTGACTAAATTCTAAATTTACAGTGCCATAAAAAACCTTCCTGATTTCTTATTTTATTGCTGGCTCTTACTGTGTTCGTCTCTGTAACCCTTTCTAGACTGTCTAGATGTCAGTTGCTTTGTTTCTCATCTGTTCCTTAAGTTCTCTGAGTGATCTCTTCAATTTAACAGATCTGGCAGTAATCAGGCCTGGGTGTGGCTATTGACACATTGAGGATCTCACACTTTTCAGTGTGACAGAAATGCTAAAAAATAAGAAATCACACTTTTTCACAGCACTGTATGTTTCCTTTCTTCCTCATATTGTGTAGGAATTCTAAAACAAGATGTGAACCAGAGGAAATGAGCAGCTGTTAATTCAATAAGTCTGATTTACAGCATGACAAAAAAGGCCCTGTTGCGCGGTTCTCTGAAGAAAAAAAAAAAGTTACTTATGCTAATTATGTGTACTTGTACCACGACTATGGTTAGGAGCCTTTGAGCCTGAGCCAAACATTAAAATGAAGCAGGTAAATGGCTCTGATGCATAATGTTCATCTAGGCACAGTTCTGAAAAAAGTGAAGACTAAATAGTTTGCACAATATTATTATTGTCGCAAAAAGATTTGTGCGTGCGTAAATAGATTTGTCTGTAATATGATGTGTGCGTATCAGGTTTTGTGTGTGCGTATCAGGTTTTGTGTGTGCGTATCAGGTTTTGTGTGTGCGTGTTACGATTTGTGTGTGCGTATCAGGTTTTGTGTGTGCGTATCAGGTTTTGTGTGTGCGTGTTACGATTTGTGTGTGCGTATCAGGTTTTGTGTGTGCGTATCAGGTTTTGTGTGTGCGTATCAGGTTTTGTGTGTGCGTATTACGATTTGTGTGTGCGTGTTACGATTTGTGTGTGCGTATCAGGTTTTGTGTGTGCGTATTACGATTTGTGTGTGCGTGTTACGATTTGTGTGTGCGTATCAGGTTTTGTGTGTGCGTATTACGATTTGTGTGTATGTAAAATGATCATATTGTAAAAGCAAATAAGCTAAAAAGTTCTAAGTCCTACGCACAAAGCTCTAATTACACACAATACTTTTGGTACAGTTCTGCCATGTCAGATCTGTGGATTCGTCTGTAACTAAACGGTCATTTGCCCTGAGTTGAGACTTACAGGCTGTGGACTGGTCGATGAAACAGTGCACCAGCAGATAGCGGTAGTGGTTAGTGAGGTTCTGTAGGCATGGAGGCAGAATATACTGTTTAACTCTGAGACCTAGAGTCTTGTTAAAATATCAGATAATATAAATTCCGATGTGCTGGCAGCAAAAAGCATTTGGTAACCGTAGCAGATGGCTACTTTGAAGCAGAGGGCAGCTTATATCTAGCTGCTGCCATCTGCTGGCAGCTTAGTCAAGCAGTCAACCCTCAATAAGCTGTGGGGCAAAATCGAACTATTTTTTTTAGAGAGTGTCTTTATGAGACAGACAACGGCTATCTCTGTGTGTATTACTGCTAAACGGTTACCAAATGCTTTTTGCTGCCAGCACATCAGAATTTATATTATCTGATATTTTAACAAGACTCTAGGTCTCAGAGTTAAACAGTATATTCTGCCTCCATGCCTACAGAACCTCACTAACCACTACCGCTATCTGCTGGTGCACTGTTTCATCGACCAGTCCACAGCCTGTAAGTCTCAACTCAGGGCAAATGACCGTTTAGTTACAGACGAATCGAAACACGGACACACAGATCTGACATGGCAGGACTGTACCAAAAGTATTGTGTGTAATTAGAGCTTTGTGCGTAGGACTTAGAACTTTTTAGCTTATTTGCTTTTACAATATGATCATTTTACATACACACAAATCGTAATACGCACACACAAAACCTGATACGCACACACAAATCGTAACACGCACACACAAATCGTAATACGCACACACAAAACCTGATACGCACACACAAATCGTAACACGCACACACAAATCGTAATACGCACACACAAAACCTGATACGCACACACAAAACCTGATACGCACACACAAAACCTGATACGCACACACAAATCGTAACACGCACACACAAAAACCTGATACGCACACACAAAACCTGATACGCACACATCATATTACAGACAAATCTATTTACGCACGCACAAATCTTTTTGCGACAATAATAGCCCCATACACAACAGCAGACAAACTGCCAGAGCATGGAGCTGGAGATAATTTCTATGTACACATTAAGCCTTTCTCCATGACAGAGGTAGCCATCACATGACCTTGTAATGGTCTTGAGCAATACTACCATTTGACTTTTAATCTGACCTCAAATAAAACTTTGTCTTTTCAAATGAAAATATTATTGGTGTGCTGTTGTAACACACTTTTTGTATTTCTGTGTCATGTTAACCTTTATGAGTTTACAACACCTAGGTGTGATTTACGTGGAGAAATGTCATGTGTCTCTGGAGAGTGTTCAAGTAAAGAGTGTGCTGTGTTACAGCTGGCAACCTTCTTCTGTCTACTGTCAAATCATTTATTGCCCATTAACCATAACTTCAACCAAGTCGATCTGCTCAGTTACATTGGTGACAGCGATGTTTTCTTTCTCTGACGCCAATTATTGTCAGTCTCAAGTAGCAGTGCTACTTTGATAGTTTACCTGCATAAGTTTAGCCATGTGGTTACTGAGTTTCTTGGGTTAGGTCAACATGTAGAACAGAGACAAAAACCCGTTCAAGCCCAGTGTTTGACTATATCACAGATACTCATCCAGTGGAGTGAGGCAGTTGTGGCAGTTCAAGCTAAAGACACATTTCCCATTTCACAATTCAGTATTTTCTAATGACATTGATGGACAAGCAGGAAGAACTGGCACACTTTGTGAACACCCTGGATATAACATCAGTGAGCTATGGCATGGATATCAGTGCAGACAAAAGATAAAAATAATGAGCAACTCAACCTAAACCATCACTAAGATTATCAAGTGTCAGGAACTTGAAAAAGTTAAGCAGTTCAAGTACTTAGGTGCCATCATTAATGAATAGGGTTCAGAGCAGAGCAAATAACAACCACATTTCCAAAACTTAGATCAAGCTGGAGTAACGGCAACATCTGTCTCAAATCCAAAAGAAATTGCTCCATGCAATGGTTCTAACCATTTTCATTTATGCATGTGAGACCAGAAAACCCAGACGCTTGCCCATGACAATGCATTTTAAACCATTTCTGATATTGATATTCTACAATGGGTACAACAACAGCTTAAGTTTAAATGTGACATACCCTACCCCCTAATTACAGTGTTATATATGTTTTTATCCATCAAGAAAGAAAACTATGAAATGTTCCATAATTCCACAAAGGCCATGTCTGTAACACAATGCACTGAGTTGTCTTCCATCATCAAACCATACAGTTATATCATAAAAGTTGTATGATGTGCTGAGCTCAACATGGTTCTAAACCATACACATGCAGAAATACTAATCTAAACCTCAAATGCTTTAAGCATGTTTATCTACACCACAGGAAAATACAAGATTAAGGTCAAAGAATACGTCACATTAGCAGCTTCAGTCTGTTGCGGCTTCATCTGTGGGTACCACAGATTACTCATTTTAAAGTGCTTGTTTTATATTTAAAAAAATAGTCCATACAGAAAAATGTACAGTGGGACAATATTATATTTATGCTATACCAGAGGTTAAAATGAATTGCATCTGATCAAACAATGCCTAAAGCCTTGAGACAAATGAGAGACAAGTATTTCTATGACTACTAAATAATAAGTCCACTTTTCTAAGGCATTAGCAAAGGCTCTGAGGATCTTCTGTAGCAGCAATTGGATTAGCACCAACGCCTGTGTCATTCCACAGCATACTGCTGCCCATGTGAACATAAGGCTTCACACCAAATGCTGAGACTGAAGTGCGTGCCATCATCTGCCTGAGGACATGATGCAGACATATTATTGAACAGTTTTCACTTTAGCTGTTTCACTTTAACTTACATTGTTCCAGCCTGATTCCTGGATTGGAGTTTAAGCACTAGAGCAAATGCCCCATAATGTAAGTTAAACCAGGCAGCACACAAAGAATGAACTTTATCTTGTACAAGGGAAGTGGAAACATTGCTGTTCATTTTAGACACAAAAACATTTCAATACAAACTGATGGTGCTGTTCAGTGACATGCGCCCTACATGTCCCCTGTTTGCCTTCATAAATTGGAACATAGTTCATTTTCAGCCATTTATAAATATAAATAAAAAGAAAACTACAAGACACAGGCAGTAGGAGTTCTTAGTCCTCTGCAGGAAACAAATGTCTCTTACTCCTAGAAATTTGCTCAAAGACCAAGTATATCTTTACCTGCTCCTGTCCTACATCACACGATTGTTATTTATAAAGAGGCAACAATCACATAAACACTACAGTGTTTAAAACTAGGTTTCACCAAAAGGTATATGAATGACAAAAACCTTTAGTAGCAGGACTTAATGAGAAATAGTGACACTGTTTGTGAAGTATCACAATAGTCTGATGTAAGTGAATCCTGTTAATGATATGAATACAGACATGTTGTTTTTAACCGTCTGAATTGATAATGTGTGTCTCAACTTATTATGTCACATAGAAGTTTCAGAAGCAGAAGCAGAGTTCAGCGTGCATTCTGCATGAAACTGAGATAATACATATGGGCACTGTTATGAACTATGGGCAGGATGCACTCCAAACTGTTGTTCCTGTGTTAAAGAGAACACTATTCCTTCCTTGTGGCAACTTCAGTTGAGATTTTAGCCTTGTATTTGTCACTGCACTGTCTGGTATAAGTAGCCTCGTTTGTAGGCACTGAGAGGGTAGAAAGTGGCCATCACAAACTTCCCATCGAAGGTTCTTCCAGTCAGCAGCTTCTGGGCCTCTTTGGAGTCACTTGAGTTGGCGTACTCTACAAAGACCTGTCATCACACAAGAATGATGCATTAGCAGAGATCTCTTTCGATACAGTTTTCACTCTTTCAGTTGTTCCATACTTGGCAATGGTTTGCGTTTTAGAATCTGGTTTTGATAACAAAGAGTTTTGTGTGAGCATGTATGCCTACAGACAAGCATAAATGCTGTGATGTTGAACATTAGGCTTTGGTGCTATCCGGTACATTTAACACAAGAAATCTCAGCAGGTCGCAGGGGATTAGAGACCCTGTAAGACAGCATAGTGTGGCCAATTTTGTCTAAATCACTAATAGTTAATGATTTAATTGGAGATCACAAAATTGATCTAATGTCTCTAACAGAAACATGGCTAAAACAGGACGAATATATTAGTCTAAATGAAGCTACTCCACCCAGTCATGTAAACTACCATACACCTCGAAGCACAGGCCGAGGTGGAGGAGTGGGAGTAATCTCACACTCCAATTTATTGATTCGCCCGAGATCTAAACAGTCCTATCGCTCTTTTGTCAGCCTTATGTTGTCCATTACACACCCTAACTGGAAAAATCAAAAACCTGTTTCATTTGTTTTCATTTACCGTCCTCCCGGCCCTTACTCCGAGTTACTAAATGAATTCTCAGATTTTTTATCCTGTATACTTTTAGACTCGGATAAAATCGTTATAGTAGGGGACTTTAACATTCATGTTGATGACAGCAGTGATAGTCTCAGCAGTGCGTTTATGGCCTTATTGGATTCTGTCGTACAAAACATAAATGATCCCACTCATAGGCACAACCACACCCTGGACCTTATATTAACCTACGGTATAGAGATCAGTCAGTTAAAAGTCCTGCCCCATAACCTTGTCATATCGGATCATTTTTTAATTACCTTTCAGTTCACGCTCGAGGACTACTCTGTTCTCGACAAAAAAAAAAAAACATATTGGAAGAGTATTATCGGATAAAACTGCCTCAGAGTATAAAGAAGTAATTCTGCCAATATTAGCAAGGAATGCTCCAGTTAATACAGAGACCAGCCTCCACAGCTCCAGTCCCAGTGGAACCGATCAGCACCTGTAATGTGTTTAATGCAAACAGCTCTGGATAGTGTAGCTCCGCTTAAACCGAGGGTCATCAGAAGTGGTAGAGTATCACCCAGGTTTAATCCAGAAACTCGTCTCCTCAAACAAGCCACGCATAAATTAGAAAGACAATGGCGTCACTCCAACTCCGAGGAGTCACTCAAGGCCTGGAAATACAGTCTGTCAACTTATAAGCAAGCCCTGCGTAAGGCTAAAACTACGTATTATTCTACACTGACAGAAGAAAACAAAAATAACCCTAGGTTTCTGTTCAGCACTGTAGCCAGGCTGACGAACAGTCACAGTTCAGTAGAACCTAGCATCCCTTCAAATCTTAGATCTGACGACTTCCTCAACACAATTAGAAATAAAATAAACCAGATCCACCCCACTTTTACCTCAGAACAGATTAGTGCCCTAAAAGCTCATTCCCCAATCAAACCTCTTTTAATGTTAGACCGCTTCACCGCTGTAGATTTAAATGAATTAACCTCAATCGTCATGTCTTCTACAACATCCACCTGTATCTTAGACCCGATCCCTTCCAAACTTTTTAAAGAGGTCTTCCCTTTTATTAATGAAACTATTTTGACTATAATAAACACAGGCTATGTCCCACAGTTTTTTAAATCAGCAGTGATTAAACCTCTGTTGAAAAAACCAAACCTCGATCCAGGCGCCTTAGAAAACTATCGACCTATATCCAATCTTCCTTTTATTTCAAAAATCCTTGAGAAAATTGTAGCTAAACAGCTATGCAATCATCTGCAGGACAACAACTTATTTGAAGATTTTCAGTCAGGATTTAGACCGTACCACAGCACAAAAACAGCTTTAGTCAAAGTCACCAATGATCTGTTAGTGGCTTCAGATAATGGACTGGTCTCTGTCCTAGTTCTTTTAGATCTCAGCGCAGCCTTCGATACGATAGACCACAGTCTGCTGTTAAAGAGGTTAGAGTCTGACGTTGGAATCAGAGGATCAGCTCTCAGCTGGTTTAAGTCATATCTAACAGACAGATACCAGTTTGTTAGAGTTAACGAGCAATCATCAGCATCCACAGAAGTTAGCCATGGAGTACCACAAGGATCTGTATTAGGTCCTATACTTTTTACATTATACATGCTCCTGTTAGGCAGTATATTAACCATTAACCAAGCTTGTAAAACTGCATTTTTTTACCTGCGCAACATAGGCAAAATTAGGAATATCTTATCTAAAAGTGATGCTGAAAAACTGATCCATGCGTTTGTTACATCAAGGTTAGACTACTGCAATTCTCTGCTGGCAGGATGCCCTAATAATTCCTTAAGAAGTTTTCAGCTCGTCCAAAACACAGCAGCTGGAATATTAACAGGAACAAACAGACGAGAGCACATTACTCCAGTGTTAGCCTCTCTTCAATGGCTTCCAATAGAATTCAGAATTAAGTTCAAAATTCTCCTCCTCACTTATAAGGCCCTCAGTGGGAAGGCCCCGTCCTATCTCAGATACCTCACAGTGCCGTACCGTCCTAATAGAGCACTTTGTTCTCAAAATGCAGGGCTACTAGTCGTTCATTGAGTTTCCAAAAGTACAATGGGAGGTAGAGCCTTCAGTTACCAAGCTCCTGTTTTATGGAATAAACTTCCAGCTCATGTTAAAGAGGCAGACAGAGTCTCTATATTTAAGGTCAGGCTTAAGACTTTCCTTTTTGATAGGGCATATGGTCAGGATACATAGATTAGCTGTGATTTCTCTTGGCCTACATGATGAAGGAGGGACACATTGAGCTTCTATCCTCTGTTACATATTATTTACACTTCTGCTCAGTTCATTACTGTTCACAAGTTGTTGCTCTTTCCCACTCTTCCCAGATGTCCGGCTGCTGTTAGACGTCCCAGTGATGACTGGACCTTAGCTGTGGCCCATCGGTGATCCTGTCCCGACCCATCCTGACCCAGTCCCTCTCACTCAGATGAACTGTTCCTGCTGAGATTACCATGGACTTTATCCTAATTAACTTCATTCACTTGTATATATAATTGACTATCTGTCAGTGACACATTTATTGCACAGCCTGTCCGTTATGGGAGTGGATCCCTCCTTCTGTGGTTCTCCCTGAGGTTTCTCTTTTTCCCCGGCTGGGTTTTTTGAGTTTTTCCTTACCCTGATTGAGGGTCTAAGGACAGGGGATGTTGTCTTGCTCTGCCTGTTCGTGCATTTACTGTCAAGTGTGATCATTTATTGTGAAGCCCTTTGAGGCAGTTGTCATTGTGATACTGGGCTATACAAATAAAATTGAATTGAATTGGTGTTTGAGTGCTGTCGAGCTCTTTAGTGAAATCAGTCCTTTTTCTGATTTAAATTAAATGGTCTCTCAAACAGAACGCTGTATTGAACAAACTGTAGCACGTGTTCTGTTTATGTTCATGTATGACATCATTGCTAATTTGCATAATTATGGAGCTACAACAAACTAACAAACAAGAAGCAATCTCACCTGGCCTTTCCCCGGATTCTCTTTGGGAATGAGCAGAGAAACCACTGAACCATACTTCTGGCATTCCTCTTTCATGTCTTCCAGGATGTCTGAAATAAAATGCTGACAATATAGGTACATGTAACCCAGATTATTTAATGGCTTCCACATAACAGACACTAATCTGTGTGTACTGTGATCCGACCACTACAGTGCCATGAAAATGTGTTTGCCCCCTTCCTAATGTCTTATTTTTTGTACATTTGTCACACTTAAATGTTTTAGATCATCAAACAAATTTAAACATTAGACAAAGATAACTCAAGTAAACACAAAATTTAGCGATGATGTGATGATTTTGTTTATTAAGGGAAAAAAAGAGATCCAAACTCACCTAGCCTTATGTGAAAAATGTGTTGCCCCCTTAATCTAATAACTGGTTGTGCAACCCTCAGCAACAATAACTGCAATCAAGCGTTTGAGATAACAGGCAATGAATCTCTCATCATCACTGTGGAGAAATTTGGGCCCACTATTCTTTGCAGAATTGTTTTAATTCAGCCATATAAGGGGTTTTTTAAGCATGAACTGGCTTTTAAGGTCATGCCACAGCATCTCAATCAGATTCATGTCAAGACTTCAAGGCCCCTCCAAAACCATTTTGTTTTTTTAAGAAATTGAGAGGTGGACTTGCTGGTGTTTTTTGTCCTGCTGCAGAACCAAAGTGTGCTTCAGCTTGAGGTCACGAACTGATGGACGGACATTTTCCTTCAGACTTTTTTGTTAGAGAGCAGAAATTATGGTTCCATCAATCACAGCAAGTCGTCCAGGTCCTAAAGCAGGAGAGACAATAATACTACAACCACCATATTTGACTGTTGATATATATCACATACCTTCAAAAAACATTAACTTGTCTTGCCAGTCCACACAATCTTTCCCCAAAAGTCTTCAAGATGTTTTTTCTAGCAAAAGTGAGACGAGTCTTTATGTTCTTTTTGGTCAGTAGTGGTTTTTGCCTTGGAACTCTGCCATGGATGCCATTTTTGCCCCGTGTCACTTATGGTTGAGTACAATGAACACTGACCTTAACTGAGACAAGTGAGGGCTGTTCTTTAGATGTTGTTGAGGGTGCTTTTGTGACATCTTGAATTGTCGCCGGCCACTCCTGGGAAGGTTCACCATTTTCTCCATTTGTGGATAATGGCTCTGACCGTGGTTGGATGGGGTTTCAAAGCTTTAGTAATGGCTCTGTAACCCTTTCCAGACTGATATATTTCAATTGCTGTGTTTCTCATCTGTTAATTCATGATTTAACAAGGGGGGCAATTACCCTGTTACATAGAGCTAGGTAGGTTTGTATAGCTTTTTACCTTTAACCAATAAAATCATAACATCACTGCATTTTGTGTTTACTTCAGTAACCTTTGTCTAATATTTAAATTTGTTTGATTACAAATTACAAATCACAAATCAGGAAGGGGGTAAGCACTTTTTCATGGCACTGTATATCTGCCCATGTTGCAGTGGTCCTGAAACACTGGTCTGGTCCTGGTTGCTCTTGGTTGTAAACTGTAACCATGAAGACATGCAACTCTCTTGGCATCCATTCTCACTGCTACATCTCCAAATCTTGACTACAAATCTTCTCTTTAACAATTGCATGTGAATAGCACCATTATTTGCTCACATACAAGGCAGGCCCTCCTCTTTGACATCTCCCATAGGAGACATCTCTATCTGCCCTTATTGGTGTGATTCCATTTTAAGTTCACAGATAAATGCAGAATGATGTGGTTTAACCAGGAATCAGTGAAAAGTAACAGCTGTACTGCAAGATAGCATTTGTTGTTTTTCAGAATATAGCTCAATTCTCATTGAATTCACATTTCCCATGAAAATCCATGGCAAAAACAGTTTGTACCTTCACTTTCTTTTTCCTTGTTTGCTTCCCAGATCTGCAGCCCTTGAATCTCCTACTTGTCTCTGGAACAAGATGGCCACACCAAAACATTTTTGCTTGTGGAAATTATCCTGGTTGTATTATCCATAAAAATATATAGTGAAAAATATATCAAGATCCAGGTGCTTTAGCTAGCTGCTGTATCAGATAGCAATCCAATTAGTATTTTAATTTATAGCATATAAATAAAGACCCCTGTATTTGTCACATGAGCGATCATGGGGGATCCAGCTGACCCTGTTCTGCTCGTGAGCATGCACCTCCGTGTCCGTGATTTAGAGCACTGCTGCTGAGCAGTCATCGAGCAACGGCAGCTGCTTGAATTGTACTCAATAACAATTATGCAGTCTATAATAAAAGTAAGTCTTTACACTGCTTATTTGACTTGCTCTATCTTGTCAACTTTTAATGGGAGTTCTGCTGCGCAATCCCCCAATACCTGACAAAGTTAGCTATACTGCAGATAGGATTCATGTATTTCCTCCAATGACAGGTATCTGATCAAGCTTTTTTGGTATTATTTTCCAGTCCGAGTAGAGTAGCGTAGAAGAGAAAATTTGAAGAGCTCCTAACATTTGCTACCTTTTTGGAAGGTGCATCATTTGACAAATATCACTGACAACACATTAAGTGGCACAGAGTGGGTAATCACTTATGCGAAATATTATTTATAACCTGCTAAACAAACTCCATCTGTCACTTCAGGGAAAGTTTTCAAGTCAGCTTTCAATCAGATAAAGTGGCTGCATTCAAAACTGTATAATGAGGACACGGGACTCAGCAGACTCTTCTCCAGCAACGTGTTTACTGTATATTAGGAAGTCAATAGGCAAGGCATTGTGGGAACAGTAGTCCTACTAGCTACTACTACACCTCCTCTTTTTAGCTAAAGTTATACTTTCTTTTCTATGTAAACACATATGCAATAACATAATAGCTCACATGAACTTAAGTGTGCCAGAAACTTCTTAACATTTCCTTTATGTACATTTGTAATTAACGCACAACCACTTTCATTTTAATAGTGTAACCACCATATGAAAGTTCCTGCATTTTGAAATCCCCTAATGTCCTCCATGCAGACGCTGAAGAACATCTGCTCTCAGAGGGGCTGTCCCCTCTCATGAGAAGGCCATGAGCGATGTGCAAATCCATTCTATGTTGCCAGTATGCTTTGATGTCTGGATCCAGCCTGCATTTCTCTGGCCATCCTGCGAGACAATGATTCATGACCTTTTTGCACACTTCATCATCTTTCTGTGCAACTTTTATTTCCTCCAGCCTTTTTTCCGTAGCCGGGAGACAGGATACAACACAGTCCACAAAAACTTCCACCTCTTTCTCCAGCTGAAGATCTCCTGCAGAGGGTGGACCCCTCAGTGAAGCTTGGGAAAGGGCATCAGCCGTGACGAGGTTCTTTCCTGGAACATGGACAATTTTGAAGGAGAAGCGTAGCAACCTAAGACGAAATCTCAAGATGCGTGGAGGAAAATCATCCAAGCCTCTTGTTCTCAGAAGAGGGACCAGGGGTTTATGGTCAGTTATCAGGGTAAACTGTAGTTCCAAGAGATAAGAAGAGAGTCTTTCACATGCCCACGTCACCGCAAGTCCCTCCTTTTCGACTTGTGAAGATCTACACATATTCTGGGCGGCTTTCTGGCTGGTCTGGGGACAACTATGCCTGAACACCATGCTGCAGGCTTTGACTTTTGAAATAACCCCCAATCCTTCCATTCTGTTCAATTCTGCATGCACTGCAACTCTAAGGGGGAGGGGAACCGGTCTTGGGGCCTAAAGAGCAACAGGTATGGCCCCCTGTCCCAACTCTATATGGTAAGGCTCTTTCAGTTTGCCTAAACGCCTTAAACACATCTGGCTAAGTTGCTCTGAAATCTATCTCAGTTTCCCTGACTGTGTCCACCCTGTGCACTAGTCCCAAGGCCTCACAAGCTGGTCTGCTTAACAGCGGCTGTACTAAACCTGATACAAGGTACAAGGTGATACAATATCCTGTGATGTACTGCGTCCCTTCGCTATCAACTGTGCTCTACCTCAAACACATACCCAAAGTTGTGTTTTGTTTCATTCGCGCATGTTTAAGTAATTTATTTAGTTTGAGCTACAGTCCTTTCAACAAGCTGTTTCACGCAACGACATCAATATGTGAAATTAACCACTGCTCTCCAGAAAGTGCTCCTCCACACTAGCCTGGCCAGCCAGCCAGCTTTCTCTTTGTATTACATACAGAGAAAGTTAGTCTGGGATCGATCGATTTAAACAGGATTTCAAGGCAGGAGCATGGGCAGAACTAACGCTCGCTGAGTAAACCAATCAGAGAAGCCACGGATGTGACGTAAGGAAAGCGAAACTTATTCTAGTTGTCAACAAACCACAGCGTACACCAGCGTGGCTAGAGAGAGAAAATGCTTCGGAGACGGTGAATGACTTCTGTTGTTTTTGTCAGAAAAATCTGAGGACACAGGGTGTAATATCGAGTTCAGTGCTTATTTCGATCGTTGTAAGCTCCCTAAACCTGCTACTGTTTTCTCGCGCTCAATATGACGCGAAACAAAATCCCGCCTCCCTTGCTACGATTGGTCGGAAAGAAAGCGCCGGAGCAGAAATCGGAGGCAGATTGGGCGATCCCAGACTAACTTTCTCTGTATGTAATACAAAGAGAAAGCTGTCTGGCTGGCCAGGCTACCTCCACACTCCTCCTGCCCCTCTCTCCTGCACTGTCAACAAGTGCCGTGCTCTGCAGCTCAGACACAGAGAAGCATCGCTGCTACTGTGTTAGCTTACTTACAGTCAACAACATGTATTACTAACAAGTATTACTGCATAGCTCTACATATTGCTAGGCTACTTTATTATAGTTCTTTCAATACACTGCACACCAGCTACCTTAGAAGTCTCCAGGCAGCATACATTCTCAACTTCAGTAGGCATTGTACGGTCATTTCCACATGTGCACCTATAAACAGAAGCAGTTAACACGCGCTATGCTACAGGCTACACCATAGAAACATACACAATAAATAGTTTATCATTTACCAAGCAGAAACGTCTTTGTGTTTGCTCATGTTCTTCGAACTCAGAATAAGACTCTGGGGCGAAGATATACGGCTCATTTACTCTCAAAGCTATTGCTGAAAAAGTTATTACTACCATGTACCGTGTTTACTTCAGTCTGTTTCCAGCGTAGCTCGCGTAGCTACAGCGTGATGTCATGAGCCAACATGGGAGAGCTGAGCCCTAAAATGACAGCGCCAAATCAGACCGTTCACTTTGGACTCATGATGAGAGCTCATCCAAACCGCTTGTATAAGATAAATATTGTGTGTTTCATGTTGCAAAACGTGATATGGTAACCTAAATGTATCCAAAATGCACTGTATAATGTTCAAAATAGTATAATATAGGACCTTTAAACTCTACTTTTTCCCCATTTAAAATGACTTTTACCACCCAGGGCTCTGACCTCTCTGTCCCTATTTCTCCCAGGAACACACATTCCTCATTGTCGGTGTAATCATGGTCTTCTGTGACTTCGCATAACTCTGCTGCTCCGCTACTGCGGCAAACTACAGCAAAATGCCCCTTTTTCTGACATTTTCTACACTGTATGTCCCTAGCTGGTCAGTCTTTCCATGAGTGATTCATCTTTTGACCACACCGGCTGCACTCTTTTACCCTCTGCTTGATTGGCTTTTGTCCCTTCTTTGACTGTTGCCATGTCCATGTCTTTCCTTTGTTCCTATTTGTCCTTACTGCATCCATGTTCATTGTTTGGTCCATTGCAGAGCTGCTGTATAATACTGTTTGTTGTCTCTTCACAGTTTCACTCTGTCGGATTTTTTGTATGGCTTTTGCAAGTGTTAACTCTGAGTCCATTTGTAGCTGCTCAAATAGTTGTTGGTCCTTTATACCCACTACAATTCTGTCTCTTATGAGTTCCTCCTTAAGCACTCCAAATCCACAGTTTTCTGCCAGTTTATGCACAGTTGTGATAACTGATTCTGCACTTTCCCTGTCCTGTTGACGTCTGGAATTAAACTGTGCTCTCTCAAATATGACATTATGTTTTCCTATGTAGTGCTGTTCATACGCTGCTTTGACATCTTGATATTTCTTTTTGTCCTCAGCAGTCAATGGTAAAACTGCTAAAACATCATCTGCAGTGTCCCCCATTGCATACAGGAGTGAATTCACCTGATATTCCTCCATTTTGCCGTCTAGAGCTGTTGCAATATGAAACCTTTCAAATCTTCTGATCCACTTTTGGCCATTCTGCAGGACATGAAAAATCGAAGGGCTCTGGAGGGGCAATTTGCACCGTCGTCGCCATCTGTGCGGTCAAATCCCTGGTTTCCTCACGTTCAGGATCCGAACTTTAACAGATGCGTTGTCTCTCTGCACTTCTCCCTCCGCCAACATGTGCCAAGTGGCGCGGTATCCTAGCAACGCTCACACAACCGCAGCTAGGAGCTAGCGCTGGGGAAATCCACCGTCGTCCGCTCGCTGGTAATTTTCGATTTTAAAAAATTGAAAATACCACGGAGATTTGCAGTTCGCCACTTCTGACACCATGTATAATGAGGACACGGGACTCAGCAGACTCTTCTCCAGCAACGTGTTTACTGTTTATCAGGAAGTCAATACAGAGCAACGCAATGTGGGAACAGTAGTCCTATTATTTTATTATTAGTATTTGCCATGTTCCATCATTAGTAGACATTCTGGGGGAGACAATGCCTAGACCCACATACAGGAGCCTACACAGAGTAAAGCCATTTGATCAACGAATGGACAGTGCTGTGAAAAAGTATTTTCTTATGTTTTTGCTTATTTGTTACAATTAAATGCTTCAGATTATCAAACTAATTTAAATATTAGACAAAGACAACTCAGTTAAACACAAAATGCAATTTGTAAGTGATGATTTTATATATTAAGGGGAAAAATAAATTACTAAAAGAGACGTGGCAGCCATTTTACAACCACCACCAAACATACTCCCATATTCAACAACAATGGTGAACCTTGCCAGGAATGGCTGGCCAATCAAAATTACCACAAAAGCACAGCTACAACTTATCCAAGAGGTCACAAAAGAACCCACAACAGCATCTAAAGAACTGCAGGCCTCATTTGCCTCAGTTAAAGTCAGTGTTCATGGCTCAATCGTAAGAAAGAGACAGGGCAAAAATGGCATCCATAGCAGAGTTCCAAGGCAAAAACCACCACTGACCTAAAAGAAACAAAGGCTTGTCCCACTTTTGCCAAAAAAACATCTTCATGATTCCCGAGACTTTTGGGATAATATTCTGTGTACTAACAAGACAAAAGTTTACTTTTTCACATAGGGCTAGGTAGGTTGAGATTCCGCTTTTTTCCCATAATAAATAAAATCATCACTGAAAAACTGACATTTTGTGTTTACCTGAGGTATCTTTGTCTAACATTTAAATTTGTTTGATGATCTGAAACATTTAAGTATGACAAATTTGCAATAAAATTAGAAATCAGGCAATACTTTTTCACAGCATTGTATGTTTTGATTTAAAATAGTACCTTCATACTCCTCTTCATTGTGTAGGTGGCGGTCTTCGATGACGTTGAGCAGTCGTAGGACAGGAGAGGGCAACAGAACCAGGTCTTCAATGTGAGGAGCTGATGCACAAACAGACCAGAGAATTTACTGTCTATATCTCACACTTTGGGTTGGTGGAAATAACAAATTATGACACAAACCAAAAGGAATGCTGAAGAATGGACTCAGCAAGGAAGTTTCAGCTGTGCATCTTTGCTTTGGGTTCTTCAGAAGCATGCTGCACACAGACCTAGAATTACTTAACAAAGTTTAAGACAGATTTTCAGTCTGTCATTGTCTTTATATTGTATTACTCACCTTTTGATAAGATCTCTGAGGTGATAGACAGGGATGGCAGGACACATCAGACTGTTGCTGGCAAAGATATGGTTAATGATGGCAGCACTGTTGTCCTAAAGGAGAGAGAGACAGAGTTTTCACTACAGGAACAGGAGAAACTGGATATAAACTAATTTTTGATAGTCATATGGGGCCCTGTGTCTGGGGCAGCCTCTGCCTTGGGGTGAAGTGATCTAATATGAGGGGTCATGCTGGTCTTAGTCAAAAAGCAATGTGAGGTGTATTTTAAAGCCATTTTAAAGCCAGTGTCCAGAACAAATTGATGCATGCATCATAATAATAAAATAATGACTATTTTTTATTTCATTTTATATCCTACAAAAACCTTTCCAAATTACAGTAAAACTTACAACTTATTCATCACAATATTTTCAGCCATCCTTAGGTCTATACCAGGGGTGGCGAACAAGTTACACACAAAGAGCCGAAATTTTCAACTGTGAGAGTCAAAGAGCCGCGAGTCAAAGCATTAAATGCAGTAAAATCTGCAAACACAAAGCTTTTTTGTACCCAATTTTTTCGAGCTGCTCGGGGCTCCGCTATAAGCTATAAGCGGATAAATATTCGAAATAAGAAACCTAAGTGCGTATATTTTTGTATTACTTTGAAAATCCGGATGCTGTGCTTGTTTGTTTTCCGTTCTGGTGCGATCTGATCTGTGTTTATTGATGCGGACTAGCTCCGCCGTCGAAGAAAATAGAACTGCTACGTATCTCGTTCGCTGCGCTGCGCACTGTCGGATCGGAGCCGCAACGCAGCGGATGCAGTGGAAATGCTCTCATTGAAAACAACGGATGCATATTTGCTGCGGAGTGCGTGGCGGTGCGTAGCCGCAACGCATGCAGTGGAATCTGGGGGTGAGACGTAACCCACGCAGATGACTGGCGGTCACTTACGTGTCCGAAGCAGCATAAAAAAAAAAAACTATCTGCCAAAAATTAAATATTATTTATTATTTGTTTTTAGTAAGCCCTGATGGATTTGAGTGTTTTTTAAGAGGAAAAAAATAAACGAAACATGAAACGAGGCAAAGAGCCACAGTATGTAGAAAATATGATAAGAGGTAAAGTGCCGCATTCCTATTGGCCAAGAGCCGCATGCGGCTCGAGAGCCACCCCTTGTCTATACTACAAAAAAGCAGAAAATGGGTGGTTAAAAATACTATGATCAGTGCTCTACAGTGACTATAGAAGGGAAAGTCAGTGCTCTATAGTTACTGTAGAGGACTGATCTTTGAAAAATAACCCCTCATACATACTGTACATATAAATGTTTTTTTTCCATCAAGAAAATATTTTAGATTTTTTATATAAAAGAAAAAAAATGCAAACACAGTTTAACACACAGAAAGTGAGAAAACAAACAACAAAAGCCTAGGTCCCACCCTGCCATCCATCATCGCCAGAACGGCACCCTCCAACACCTTTAGGAGCCACTAGAGAGCTGGAAATGCCCACATAAAGGGTCCCCACCCCTCCTTGAACAGCCCCAGGACCATTAATTAGAGAACATCTGTTTTTTTGTATGTGGGTCTGCTCCTCTATGAGCCCAAACATCCTGGACAATGTGCCAAAGACCCCCTACAGTAGGTGCCCAACTGAGGGCCGTACCAGAATATACATATCAGGGATGCCTTGGCAAAACCACATCTGACAGATAGTGGGCAGATGTCAGGGTACATAGGGAAAAGTTTTGCTTTGGAGATATAGGGCCTGTAAATTGAATTACCTGGTGGGGCGGGTGCATACAAAGAATGAGGAAACCAGTTTGAGAGCAGAAGTCCAGGCCTTCTCCTTTAAAGAGAGGCCCAGGTCCGGCCTCCATGCCCTTTTGAGTTTGTCCACCAAGGGGCTCTTAAAGTCTAATGTGATGTTACATAGTTTGGAGATATGTCCCCTAGTGCAGTGTTTTTCAACCACTGTGCCGTGTCGTAGTGTCTGGTGTGCCGTGGGAAATCATCCAATTTCACCTAATTGGTGTAAAAATATTTTTTGAAAATTAATCCGCAAATAATGTGCCATTGCCGAGTGTCAATGCTGTCCAACGATCGGCAGAGTAATCATGTAGTACTCTTCCATATCAGTAGGTGGTAACAGGTAGCTAATTACTTTGTTTAATGATGCGTCAGGTTGCGGTGACAGTTGCATTGTGGCTAGCGAAACTGTACGTGACAATGATGGAGAGGTTTTTGAAAAGAAAAGATGCTAACTCAGAACTGGACTCTGGACAAAATTCTGACCCAGATGAAGGCCCAAGTATGACTGGAGTTCAAAAGAAAGCAAAGACGGTTTGCTCGCGCAAAGTCTCTGGCGTGAGGCAATATAGCGAAAGCGATCTTTCATTTGGATTTACTTGCACCGGGGATGCAAACACACCGACTCCGTTGTGCTTGGTGTGTGGTGAAAAGCTATCCAACAGTGCTATGGTCCCAAGTAAGCTTAAGCGGCATCTCCAAACGAAACACCCTTCACATCAGAACAAGAATGCAGACTATTTTGTTCGCCTTCATGCACAAACAGAGAAACAGGCAATGTTTTTGAGAAAAATGACAAAGATAAATGAGAGAGCCCTTAAAGCTAGCTACCACGTTGCTGAACTTAAAAAAAAGTCACACACTGTGGCTGAGACATTAATACTTCCCGCCTGCAAAGCCATTGTAAATGAGATGCTTGGACCTGAAGCGGCTAAAGAAATAGCCAAAGTCCCTCTCTCAGATAACACCATTTCCAGACGCATTGGTGACATGTCTGCAGACATCGAAAGTGTCATTTTGGAGAAGATCCGTATCAGTAATAAGTTTGCATTGCAACTTGACGAGTCTACTGATATTAGTGGACATGCCCAACTCTTGGCCAATGTGCGGTTTGTGGATGGAGGTGCAATAAGAGAAAACTTCCTTTTTTGCAAGCCATTGCAGGAAAAAAACAACAGGAGAGGAAATTTTTCGGGTCACGTCTGAATATCTTGAACAAGGAGGACTTAAATGGGAAAACTGCACGAGTGTCTGCACTGACGGAGTGGCAGCCATGGTCGGACGCACCAAAGGCTTTGTAAGTAGAGTGAAGGAAAGAAACCCCGATGTGATTGTTACGCACTGTTTTTTAGACCATGAGGCCCTCGTAGCCAAAACTTTACCAGCAGACCTAGTTCTTGTGTTGGATGATGTTGTGCGCATGGTGAAATCACGACCCGTGAAAAGTCGCATATTTGCATCTTTATGTGAGGAAATGGGCGCGGAACATAAAGACTTACTGTTTCATACAGAGGTCCGGTGGTTGTCCCGTGGCAAGGTCCTGGCCCGTGTTTAAGAACTGCGGGAGGAACTAAAAGTGTTTCTGACAAATGAGAGGTCCAACTACACAAAACTGATTGCAACTGATGAGTGGTGTGCAAAGCTGGCATACTTGGCTGACATTTTTCATCATCTGAATGAATTGAACACACGAATGCAAGGCCGAAATGAAAACCTGCTTACAAGCACAGATAACATAAATGGATTCCGTTCAAAGGTGCAACTCTGGAAACATGTGGAAAGTGGAAATCTTGAAATGTTCATACTCACCAAGCAATGGCAAAATATTAACACTGCAGCATTATGTGAGATAATAGTGAAACATTTAAAAACACTTGAGGAGAAGATGTCATTTTATTTTTCTTCAGCCTCCATTGAATCCCTTGACTGGGTGAGGGACCCATACAGCTCAGCATCAGTTGGTGGAAAGGGCCTTTACAGGAGCAGGAGGAACTAACTGAACTTAGACAAGATCGTGGTTTAAAGTTTTGCTGATATGCCTTTGGACAGTTTTTGGTTGGCTACTGCCAAGGAGTTCCCCACTCTGGCAAACAAAGCTATTTTGACATTGCTCCCATTTTCCACTACATATCTGTGTGAGGTGAGCTTTTCAAGCCTGACTACTATAAAAAGTAAAAACAGAGAGAGACTGAGAGCTGTTGAGGAAGAGCTTTGTGTATGTCTTTCATCGATTCCTGCCAGGATATCAGCTTTGTGTTCATCCAAACAGGCCCAGGTGTCACATTGAGTGAGTAAAAATATGATTATAAAATGTGTTTTCTTTGTGTTTATTTGATTCCTATTTGATACACTTTGGTTAGAACAACTTTATATTGTTAATATAGGCTACAGGGATTCATTTGTACATTTTCTGCTGGTAGTGTGCCTTGGGATTTTTTTAATGAAAAAAGTGTGCCTTGGACCAAAAAAGGTTGAAAAACACTGATCTAGATGACATTATTTGCTTGGGTAAAAACTTTGAAGATCACCTGCACAACCTTACAGACATTCTGACTCGATTTAGACCTAAGACCTAATACTAAGAAACGTGACATTTGCAAGACAACAGTTAAGTACATGGGACATGTTGTGTCCCGTGAGGGAGTGATTAATGACAAATGACCAATAATAACTGTGAGCACATAAGCAATTGGCCTGTACCACAGTCACCAGCTGAGGTACTTTCAAAGACAGAGAGAAAGTGGTCTACATATGACAAAGAACTTTATGCTATTGTGTGGTCAGTTAGACATTTTCGACATTACCTAAGTTGTAATCCATTTATCATTATTTCTGATCATCGTCCTTTGCTCAGCTTAAGGAAAATGAACATTACTCACAATCCTATCGCACGCCGAGGTCGTTGGGCATTGGAGTTGGATCCTTACCAATGGACAATCACTCACAAGGATGGAAAGAAACACACAAACGCAGACTTGTCAGATTTAGCTTTGGAGCCCTCTGCTAAGACTTACGTATCATCTCAGGTGTGTTTTGTGGACAGTTATACTGTACTAGTTAACACAAGTTTTGCCACATTACCACAGACTTTTTCTGCTAACAATGCTGATATTGTATCTGCACAACTTTCTGACCCTGTTATTTCAGAAGTGTATAGCTGGGTACAAAACAAAAAACATCCTAACCTTTAACAGGTCAAAGATAAAACTCAGAGAAAACTTTGGTGGCAGTTTCCTAAACTAACGCTATGTGATAACTTACTCTGTCGTAAAAGTCAAAGTGCACCAGGGAAACCCGAGGATTATCAAGTGTTAATGCCATCTTCACTTGTTACAGAGACAATGCATTTATTATTAATCCTTGTTCTGGTCATTACAGTGCTGAGCGCACATTTAAGAAAGTCTTGACAATGTGTTATTGGCCAGGAATGAGATCAGATATAGAAAACTTTTGTAACTTATGCAAGTAATGTGAAGCCTTTAGAAAACCTGTGCCACAGTGCAGGGCACCTTTACAATCTCCTCAGGCTGACAGACCATTTCAGTTTGTTTGTACCGATATTACTGAACTCCTTGTAACTTCTGCTCGTAGCAGATATGTACTTGTAGTACAGGATCATTTCACTAAATATGTGAATGCTTATGCTATGTGTGATCAAAAGGCTGCTACGGTAGCACAGTTACTTTGTGATAGGTATATTCCAGAACATGGTGTTCCAGAGGATTTTTTTCTTCTGATCAGGGTCGACAATAAGAGTCAGAAATCATTCAAACAATATGTCAAAGACTGAAAAAGGACATCTCCATATCACCCAAGAGGAAACAGTATAGTGGAACAGTTCAATAGAACTTTAAAAGGACAGTTGGCTAAACCTATTCAGGACAATGGAGGTGAATGGGATCACTATTTACCATCAGTGATTCTTTCTTTTAACTCCACACTGCGCTCAAATTTGCCTTATATTTGCCTTTCTTTCTTGCCCATGGCGGAGAGCCTAGGTTACCTGTTGATGTCCATGTGTCATCGCCTATGACTCCTGACAGCCCGCAGAACTATGGTGCTGACCTGGTTTCATGTCTGGACTCTGCTGTTCGCTTCCATCGTGAGGACAAACAATTGAAACGCGAACATTATTATAACATACAGGTTAAGTTCAAGCCATACATATGTGGTGATCTTGTTTGGTTAGATGCCCATGATCAAGCAGTTGCAAATCAGACAGCAGGGACTAGTAGGTCTTCTGTACCTTCATTGAGGAGACCAACTGGTCGAGTTTCTCATAGGCCTCCCCTACAAACTTAAAATAGGACATTAGCCCCCTCTAGTGGTGATGTTGCTACTAGAAGTAGTTGCACTGTCCGAAAGCCTAGTGCCTTTTCTTTTGAAACAGATTTATTGGGGGGAAAAAAATAGTTACACAAATACATTTGATTTGTATATTGAGGTCATGGTTACATTATTTGGCCTTGTTTTTGGTTACTGTTCGCTATTTAGCCAATTCACAACGTGATTTTGAGTAAGATGATTTTTTTTTTTTTTTTTTAATGGGAACTTAATGTGAAATGACGACATTTCATTTGAAGAGAGGGAAGAATGTAAGATGATTCATATTTTTCATTATAATTTTGTACTATTCCTTAATAATATTGTAATAGGTTATTTGAATGGAACTATTTTGGGGCGTAATAATACCGCTGTGATGAGGTCACGCACAGTGATATAAATGTTGAACTGGCTGTTTAAGAGTAGGGGGAGAATTTTGAAACTTAATAAAATGCCTTTCTGAGGAATTGTCCCTATCCTGGTGATTCTTCTTGCACCCACGACCTTATATCGTCAAGTAACACTTTCTAACGACCACTTAAAAAAATTTGTGTTACACTAACATGAATGATGCCTGCCTGCAATGGTGGAGATGGTTTAAAGAGGTGGTTTAAAGAAATGGAGCTCCAGACAGGGAAACTGCAAAGACCAAAGTGTTTTCAGGCACCAATAAAAGAGAGAAGAGTTGCATTATTGTATGGACAAAGCTTCATTGCTACCCAGTCAGGGTGGCCAGGCTGATCATAAAAAAGAACCAATGCATGAGACATTGCAGGTTGACAGTAGTAGAAACGGAAGATTGGCTGTGCCATCCCCCATTAGAATTAAAAATTATTTTTATTGTTTTCTTTTTCTTTCTTGATTTTTTTTTTAACAAAGTAGAAAGACATACAAATACAGACACAAACACATGATTACCTAATTATTTACTTATTATTAGTTTATTAGTGAACTAATAATAATAGTTATGTTTGGTATAAATCAGTGGTCTCAAACTCTAATCCTGGAAGTCCACAGCTCTGCACAGTTCAGCTTCACCCATCTCCAACTCACAGCTGCTTAGTAGTGTCTGGTAATCCAGCCTGAACAGCTGTGAGATGGAGTTGGTTAAAGCTAAACTGTGCAGAGCTGTGGCCCTCCAGGAATTGAGTTTGAGACCACTGGTATAAATAATGGAATATAAAATCCCTGCTAATGTCCTTCAAACATTTTTGTTTTCGTTTTGTTAATGTGTCGCATGTGATGGCCGCTCTAGGCAAGTCAAATCAAAGACATGCAGGCATGCGTAAAGGCGCACGAACGCGAGTGTTTATTACCTGTTGTCAGTTTGGGTTGTGACGTAAAGCGAGGCGATGCACTACAGGACGCCTAATTACCTTATTGAAATAACTGAGCGCTGAACAAACTGGACTTGGTTAAAAAACAAAATAAATCACTTCATGAAACTGTACTAGATTTACAAGCTTGCAGCATGAAGGACAATCTCATGGACAATCTTATCTTCACCGGAATACACACACAACAATCCAGAGGAAGGATTGAGGAGAAGAGGACTTCATAAAAATAAAAAAAAAATCAACTCAAACTCCCTCCGGACATTGTTGACAACAATTAGTTAAAAGCAGAGGTAGACAGCTGAAAGGAACCAAATTTGGACTCAAGAATTAATATCCAAAAGAAATAAAGGTGAGCAGAAAAATACTTCCATTTTTGAAAGACAGTATATGGCTATTTAGTAATAGACAAACTACACTATGCCCCTCCACCCCCACCCCAGACACCCAAAAAATATTATCTATATACCTTTTTATGCTCTATGTTTTATGTTTGTCATGTCACACGAGGGTTGGGGCAGTGAGGAAATTTTCCCACCGATTTAATGTTATGTCACAACACGAGTAATACCTGTGACATCATGGAGGGGGTGGCTGTTTGTTGGAGTTTCCCCCTTTTCCTTGCCTTCATTTGCTTTTTAAAAGCCTAAAAATGCCTGTGCACATTGTATTTTCACTTTCGAATTGGCAATGGCCAATTCGGTTCCTGCTGCTGATCTGCGATGAGACTGTCGCTCAATATGTTGCATTGTGCAGCTGCTTTTAGTTTTTAATTAGTAGTAGTAGTGTCTGTTTTCTCCTAAACTAAATGTTTTATTTTACTTATTTCAATATTTTTATAAAAAAACGAAATAAAAATATTTTTTTAAAATCTAAACGACGGTGGGAGATGGTGCCACAATGTCCGAAAGCCTAGTGCCTTTTCTTTTGAAACAGATTTATTGGGGGGAAAAAAATAGTTACACAAATACATTTGATTTGTATATTGAGGTCATGGTTACATTATTTGGCCTTGTTTTTGGTTACTGTTCGCTATTTAGCCAATTCACAACGTGATTTTGAGTAAGATGATTTTTTTTTTTTTTTTTTAATGGGAACTTAATGTGAAATGACGACATTTCATTTGAAGAGAGGGAAGAATGTAAGATGATTCATATTTTTCATTATAATTTTGAAATCAATTATGTTTTTAACTTGTACTTTATTAAAGCAAACTGCTTAACTGTAATGTGCAAAATTAATATTGCAACACCCTGTTTTCCACGAGGGAATATGGTCGTAAATCTGACAACAGGCTGTGTTACCTTCTCCACCTCCCGATGGAAACATCAAATGTAGTTTTGCACATTAGTTGTATTGCCAAGTATTTTAAGCTACATTCACATAGTTTGCACACGGTGTGGCTCTTCAGATCCAGTCTCATAAAACCTGAAAATGCCTCCATACCGTAGCTTTTAATGAAGTTGGTGCCGCTCGTATGTATTTAGCCTAGTGATGGGTCGTATTGTGCCGAGGCTTCGGAGCATGTGTCTGGTAATGTTTAATGAAGCACCTACTAACAAAATAGCAAAGGGTTTGTTTAATTTATTTGAGAGATACATGAGGTGCATTTATTAAGATTAACTGATTTGTTTTACTTGGCAGTCATTCCCATGGCTGCACTGTTACTATTGAGTGTATTACATATTGACAATATATCTGGCTGTTTAGCACTCTTTGACCAGCAGGGGGTTTGTGGACACATGAAGCCTTGAGAAATGAACCTTTTTGTAAACCATTTGGCTGCAAGGCTTCAAGGCTTCAAGAAGCTTCATCTCACCATCACTAGTTTAGCTTCCGCCATTTTGAAACAAAGCAACTAACGTGCCTCAACATGGATTTAGCACATGCGCATCACTTAAGTACGTACGCATGAAGGCCGTTTGTAATACGGTAGTGGAAGGACACATTGTAAAGACGTGTGTTCATTCAATGGACATAAAAAATCGATTATTAAAGTCCCCGCATTGATTCAGAATCTTTTAATGTGAATTTCAATGCATTGAAAAAAAGATTACTACCCTATTACAGACCCCAGAAGGACATTTCATAATCATCATTATATCAATAAATAACAACCCACTCACAATTGGAAACATATACCGCTCAAATTCTGATAACCCTTAATTTTTCAATTTTTTTTTCACAATTTCTCCCCGCTCAAACTACCCAGTTATAATTGAAGGACACTTCAACACTGTAATTAACCCATCAATAGACAGAACTACACCTCAACCAGTAACCGAACCACACAATCAACAGAAACCATTAAACAGTTCATAAGTGAGCTAGGTCTTGGTGATAGTTGGCGGCTACAAAATCCTTCCTTAAAAGAGTATTTATTCTTCTCCTCAGTCCATCAATCCTACTCATGCATCAACTTTTTTCTCATAAGTCACTCTCTATTATGTCAAACATTTCAAACTCAACAATACACCTCATTGTCATCAGTGATCATGCGCCAGTATCATTTTCATTGAATGCAGGTAACTCACATAGACCCTCCACTAGATAGCGCTTCTCAAGACCCAGAATTTGACAACCCTATCAAAAGAGAGTGGGCATCCTTCCTAGAGATAAATGATTCCCCAAAAGTGATCTGGGAAAGAGGTTTTAAGAGTTTCATTTCATTTTCCACACACAAAAAGAAGAAAGAACAACAACAGACTGAACTAGAACAAAAAAATAAAACAATTAGTTGACACAATAAACTCAAACAACAACAAAAAAATTTAACAAAAAACTTAATTTATGACACATAGACTACAACAATAAAACTCAACATCACAACATAAATCACCACAATAAATCAGGAAAATATCTTGCAAACCAAATCAAACAGAATCAAGTTAAAACAGCAATTGCTAGCATCAAGACCTCAGCAGGAATACAGTGGTCCCTCGTTTATCGCGGGGGTTACGTTCTAAAAATAACCCGCAATAGGCAAAATCCGCGAAGTAGTCAGCTTTATTTTTTACAATTATTATATATGTTTTAAGGCTGTAAAACCCCTCACCACACACTTTATACACTTTTCTCAGACAGGCATTAACATTTTCTCACATTTCTCTCTTGTTTAAACACTCTCAAAGTTCAAACCTTAGCATCTTCCTCTGCCCTTTGGGTGCGACCGCAGGTACCTTTGTCGGTGCAGAACGTTTTTGTCGACATTGTGGGTTTTGTCGGGGAAAAAACCTGCAAACATACAGCACTTCCGAGTCACACTGCTAGCAATCGAACATTTATGTAAATTTGGCAAGCCAAACGCATTCTGTACTGTACAGGAGACACGGCACGGAGAAGATTGATTGACAATGGTGTACAGTCCCTTGGCCAATCAGGACGCAGAACACAATACGCGAGTTCTCCCTTAGCTAAAGTAGTAAATGCAAAACTGCATAAAAAAATCCGCGAAACAGCTAGGCCGCTAAAGGTGAACCGCATTATAGTGAGTGACAACTGTATACTGTATATTATACACCTTCAGCACATCTTTCAGGACAACACTTTGGTTTCATTTCCACATCTTGTCAAGAAGTTTATCATCAGGAGCACACAATTCCTGGAATATTTTCCAACTACAATCCTCAATTCACCCCCTGGATCGGTGCATCCCTAATCTACACCATGTTAAAAATAGCAAACCTACAACTCATACAATAAAAGGCATTGTATGAGTGCAAATACACAGAACTCATTTCACGGGACAAAAAATGGGAAAAATTGGATCAACCTCTGACACATGTACTGACTGCATTCAAAACACCACTGATAGCTATATCCACACCCTAAGGCACCGCAAACCTGTTCACCAATTCTGGAAACAGGTAACAGAATCACTCTCTGCTTTCCTGGGCTGCCACATCCCACTACCCCCCTCACTCTGCCTGCTCGGAGATGCATACTCCATATCCATAACGTCGGAAAAAAAGTTACTACTGGTAGCCTTAATTATCACCAAGAAAACCTTACTTGTGAACTGGAAAACCAAAAATAAAATCACTACCCCACAATGGAAAAACCTCCTAGACCTCCTAAATGGTAAATAGTAAATGGCATGCTTTTCATGCCCTTCTCGGGCACCCAAAGCGCTTTACATCATGCTTCCATTCACCCCATTCATACACATTCACACCTGGGGCAGATAGAGAGGTGGACTGCCATACACCAGGCACTCACAGCCTTCTCCAACCACCACCAAACTCACCTCTACAATCACACACATTCACACACCAGTGCACAAGGCGGGTGAAGTGTCTTGCCCAAGTACGGTATGAACAGCAGGGAGCGGGAATCGAACCGCCCGGTTATTGGATGCCCTGCTCTACCACTTGAGCCACTGCGCCCCATAAGACCCCTCCCTAGACTATATCTCCTTGGAACATCCACATCAATCAAATTTATTTCAATAGAAACCCCCTCAGTCTGGACCCCACTCATACACTTTCGCACATAACCATTTTTTTTTTTTTTAATAGATAATTGACATGCGTACTATTGTTGTTACTGTCTTTACCACCTACATCATATGTTAATCTGTTTACACTCACCTCCTTTCACTCATTCTCCTCTACTTTGAAACCACGTACCTATGCTTCTCTGTACCTCCTTGAGGTGCAGGGTGAACAGGAGCCTCAGTGCATAGCAAATCAAAAAAGAAAAAAAAGGGGGAAAATATTACTGAACTAAAAACTGGCTTCTGTTTTTTTCTTTTTCCCCAATGTGGAGAAAACCCTTTCCACGTGAAAAAATACATTTAGCGTGTTTTCTGGTGGAATACAACTGCTGTTATGTTGAGGATTGCCAAAGGGTCTCTTAATTGGTACAGTACAGCACGCTTTTTGGGGATGCTTTGGACCCCATTTGGTAATGGGAACGTGCCAGAACCAATCCCAACCGCACTGTACCATCCAACTGTACCATCCCACTGGAAACGCAGCTTATGGGATGGTTGACTTTATTGTCTGTCCTGAAACAGAGATGCTCCTCCTCAGGCCGTGGAATTACATTTCCCAGGGAGGCTGATGGGTGAGATGCTATAGGTGAAGCGCACATGCTGGTCCCCTTCTAAAAAAAAGACCACCACCCAGTCTGCCAGTACTGAAGTTCTGTCCCAGACACTCCACAGACTCATTTATGCTAATTACTTTGATTATGGTTTTATTTCCATTTAAATAAAAACTGTCATGATGAAAAAAGTATGTTGTTCATCTGAGGTTGTATTTACCTGATACTATGACCTCCTATGATCCAATTGAGGTCACAGGAGATGCTTTTACACACACTAGCAAAAAGAGGGGCTTTTTGCAGTGGCAAATTAATACAGCAACGCTTTAAACATGTTGATGTACCGAGTCAATAGTGAGCACATTTAATATTGTTCAAGTTGGCCACTAATGAATTAACCATGTTGTAGTAAAACAAAAAAAACATTTGGTGATAACAATAAAAAAGGCAATCTGCTCCAATTAGCTAGTGACAAAATCATGCAGGAAAGACTTAAGGGCACCACGGTCTGACAGAGTAAAAGGCGATCTCATACCTTCCATTCCTGTGAGCGAACAGTTTCTTTAAGTTTAATTCCAGAGAACATTTCCAGGAGGATAATGCCCAGGCTCCACAGGTCCACGGCAGCGGTGCAGCCTGAGTCCACCTCCACACCAGCCTGGGCCAAGCTGTTGTGCAGTTCAGCCTCAGGGGCGCGATACCCATCTGTCTGGATGTACTTCACATCCTGCAGTGGGACAAAGTATAACGTTATAAACATGTCTATCATGTGCATAATGTTAAGCTTATGAACATCAAAGGCATGTTTATAATCATTGCTTATTTGTTCATGTTTTTGTTGTTCGTCAAATACTTTTTTTAAATCAAAAACATCTGTTCATGTATTTGACAACAAAAACACTTTCTCCATTCATTTATATGAGTAAAATAATCTCTCTTATCTCTAAATTAGAAACTTTAGAGCCAGCACAAAATAGCAGCAACATTCTACTGTTCTCTGAAGCTGTACTGGATAGGACTGCAAATATCACACAGTAAAAGGTCTATTAAAATAAAAAAGCTAAACTCAGCCACCTGGTTTCCTTCTTTAAAGCTGAGGCCAAAGTCAATGAGCTTGAAGCACTCGTCATCAGCACTCCAGAGGATATTGCGAGGTTTGAGGTCAGCATGGACGTAGCCTTCTCTGTGAAGAAAGGCTAGAGCCTCCAGGATGTCTCTGGCACAGTGCTGAACCATCCACATCGAGTGGCCCTGCTGGGCTCTGACAATAATTGTTTATTAGAAATATAAAAAAGTCAGCAAGCTCACAATGTTAGACTGAGATTAATCTTTGTTTGTTTTAAGCCAGATTTGCTGAATCTTTTAAAACAAAAAGCAAAGATGTTGATGTGTCCGTGTCCATATTTTGGCCAAATTAATGTTGAATCAGTTATGGCCATGTTTATCACCATTCCAAATAAATGTCCAGCTCTAGAACACAGAAAGGTAAAATAACTATCCTTTACAGATTTAATTTTGGGTAAAGTTTTTGTCATTATTATATTATTTACATTTTGGAGCATGTGTAGTTTGAGCAGTTATTATATCATAAATACTTACCTCGTACCCTGAGAAGCACTGCTGCTCACCAGCAGCTCAGAAACACTGACATCCAACAACTCCAGGAGCAAGCAGCGAGTGGCCTCTCCCATACAATTGTGATTGGTGAACACGCCATATAAAGTCACTGTAGGGATACCACACAGACATGCATCTATATTGTGTGACTTTATATTCTTTCAAGACAATGTAAACCAAACATATCATCTAAGCCAGATGTTTTTCGCTGACATGAATTGGGCAATGTCTGGAGTTAAAATCTGGATATGGTGCAGTGCAGATAAAATAATGTAAAGTGGAGGCATATCTGAATCATATCTGAATCGTATCTGGATGTCAGAATTATTTGCTTTATATGTGGTTGATGCTGTTACCGATGTTCTTGTGTCCCTGGATGTCCTCCAGCACACTCCTCTCTTTGTGGTAGCCGTAGTCCCCTCCCTGAGAGTCGGCCTGAAACTCCTTGACGGCAGCGGTGCTTGCCCTGCCAGAGCTTACCCGGTACACTGAGGCTGACACTCCCTGACCTAGCCTGGACTGGACAGTCCAGATCTCCCCAAAGATCTCAAACAGCACCGGCTTCATGCTCTGATCCACGGTGGCCTGCGCTGACATGCCACTGTCCGGACGCGACGCCTGTGGATTCGTGGTGGGATCCGTAGAGCAGCAGAGGGCCATTGGAAACAGTGGAGATGAGCCTAGATGACAGCTACGAACAGCTGCATGGACATTGCACCACTGACCTGATATCGATCAACAGCACACAAAGCCTGTTTGCCTCAAAAAAGGCTCACAGATAAACAACTGACACATACAAGCTTTCGAAAACTCCACATTAATATAAAAAGACATAATATCCAGATGTTGGCTAGTTTGTTTAGTCACTTTGCATACGATAGTCTGCTACAGTAATAAAGCTAACTTGGCTAGCTACTTTCAGTCGTTGTAGAAACAAACAAAGCCATTCCACTTCCACGGCACACATTAACTTTCGCCCATCTTGTGCTTCTATTGTCGACTATACCACTGTATCCGGACAGCTATGGGAAGTATTTCGCCTGCTAAATCAGAGAACTTTTGACTCAAGTGCTGATTCTACTCTGACTTCCGTTTTGAGTCAGCACCCATTGTTTTTGCAGTCTGCCCTCTAGCAATAAGGAGTTTACAACAATATTTTACTTTGGAAACAGTCAGCGCATTGTGTTCATTTAAAAAAATGTCGTAATTACGAGAAAAGATGTCGTAAACGAAATAAAATATGGCGTAATTGTGAGAAAAATAATAGTAATCATCTTTTCTCGTAAATACGAGTATGTTTTTTTTTTAGAACATAACTAGGCTACAGTAGTCCTGATTATTTGAGTAAGTTGTGTTTTCAATTAATTCATTCTGTTAAAAAGTGTTATTGATGTCCTCCACTAAAGCACATCCCGTAAAATAAAAAAATGTGTGCTATAAGACGTGTTTGTGAACATTTGATCGAAACTGTAAATAGTAAATTATGTGCTTGTTCATGCAAACGATGTTTATATATCTGGTCTGTTCCTGTTACCTAGCCACATAGCCAAATTATAGGTCGAGCATCGCATGCTTTGGGAAACCCAATTGATTGCATAAGAAGAGTCAGTATGCAAATAACCCCATTAAATGAATGTATGTATGTATGTATGTATGTATGTATGTATGTATGTATGTATGTATGTATGTATGTATGTACATTTTAAGCAGTTTTAATTACAGATCAGGTTGTCAGTTCCACATAAAAAAAGATTATATTCAAATAGAACGGCTCCTTAAAGTTGTCATGCAGTGCAGTCGAAGCGGATTGATTTTTTTTAATAATATAAATCTTCCTATGGCACAATCCTTGCATACTGTGCGCTTCTTGGTTCGAACACTACTCTATATTTACCAGAAGAGGGCGACAAACACTTATCAGTTACTACTGTATGTATCAATGTTGGCCTAAAATTAAGATAACACAATGGGTCTTAATAAACATTTATTAAAATTAAATCAACATCACACATAGGCTACATTGAAGGAGGTGCACACAGTGGGCTGCAATAACCAGGGTGAGGTGCCTTTACCAATACACCTTTTAAGAAACAAAAAAGTGGTTACTTACAAGAAATGGTAAAATAGTACATAAAATACAATCTTACAGTCACAACCCAGTATACCCACAAATATATATTTCTTCACATATTGAGAAAGAACATTGTCCAGTTACAGACTTGAACAACATTCCACATCCTAAGCATGGACTTATTTAGTACACCTGCCTCAATTCATCTGAGTAAGCAGTGGCAAAACTGCTTAGATCCACTACAATTTTGAATGAAGATAGTGGTTAATGTATTTTTTTCTCAAAACTTATATCCACTTGTGTGTGACTTGTATTACTTACTCTCCAGCCATTTGCTGTGTACCTCCTTTTGGAACTCCCCTGTAAAGACAACTGTTTGGAAACTTTTGCAGATTGTTGTCAAATTAGCAATCGCAATGTCTCCATCCATGAGAATCACATCTACGAAACACTTATTAAAAGCTCATTTAAAAGCTGCAGAGAAATTTAAAATTTAACAGAAAGATAAACCGGTAACACTTTAGATTACAGCCCGGTACTTTCTGGTTACTTACGGCGTAATTACAGCGTAAGTACACCGTGTAATTACAGCGCAAGTTCTCTAGTACATCCCGGTTACTTACGGTGTAACTACAGTGTAAGTTCTCTAGTACTTCCCATTACTTACGGTGTAATTACAGTGTAAGTCCTCTAGTACGTCCCGGTTACTTACGGTGTAATTAAAGTGTAAGTTCTCTGGTACTTCCCATTACTTACGGCGTAATTACAGCGTAAGTGCACCGTGTAATTACAGCGCAAGTTCTCTAGTACGTCCCGGTTACTTACGGTGTAACTACAGTGTAAGTTCTCTAGTACTTCCCATTACTTACGGTGTAATTACAGTGTAAGTCCTCTAGTACGTCCCGGTTACTTACGGTGTAATTACAGTGTAAGTCCTCTAGTACGTCCCAGTTACTTACGGTGTAATTACAGCACAAGTTATCTAGTACTTCCCGGTTACTTACAGTGTAATTACAGTGTAAGTTCTCTAGGACATACTGGTCACAAATTGTATTTAAGGGGTATTGTAACGGGGGTGGTTTGGACCCAACTCATCCGAGAAGACCATCTCAGCCTCCTCCTCCGGCCCCCCTGCTGACAGCCCCTCCTCCTCTTCTTCCTCGTGGGATGCCTCGGACGAGGGAAAGGACAGAGTCCCAGCTTTGTCGCCCCCTCCAGCAGTGGGGCCTTATGCTGGATGCAGACTGGGCAGGCGTTAACGAACTCCCTGGTGTCTCTTAGCGTGGGCGCTTTGGGCAGGTCGGTGGCCGAACAGGTATTGGATGCTGGTGGGAGTGTGTCCGCCTCCCTGAGGCAGACCTGATGACAGGAGGGGCTCCACCCCAGGATGGACCCCGTAGACCAGTCTATGAGAGGGTTATGGCGACGAAGCCAGGGGTAGCCGAGGATCACAGGAAGGTTAGGAGACCTCAGGACGTGAAACCGAATGGTCTCATGATGGGTGCCGGACAGGAGCATGGGGATGGGCGCGGTCTGATGGGTGACAGTCCCCAGGAGATGACCGTCTAGAGCGCTGGCTGGCACCGGGCTGGACAAAGGGACCTGATCGATGCCAAGTTGGAGGGCCAGCTCCTCATCGATCAGGTTGACATCTGCCCCAGAGTCAATGAAGGCGGCGAGGGTATGAGAGCCCCCCGCCAACAGGAACTGGACGTGAAACAAAGGTCACGAGTTAGGGGCAACGACCCGGGTCCGGCTTAGCGCGATGCCCCTCTTCACTGCTGAGCCCTCCCCTTTTACCGGACAGCGGGAAACGAAGTGTCCGGCCTGGCCGCAGTAGAGGCAGAGATTCCCTCGGCGTCGTCTGTCACGCTCCTCTGGCGTCAGGCTGGTGCGCCCCACCTGCATAGGTTCCCCCTCCTCAGGGGTGGGTTCTGCGAGAGGGTCGGGGGCATCTGGCAACCCACGCAGGCGGGTGGACAGCCGACGCTCCACTCCCTCCCGGCGTAATTCCCCTCTCCTGTATGCGCCTGTCCAGCCTGGACGTCAGCTCAATCAGTCCGTCGAGGGAAGCCGGGAGGTCGTACGAAGCCAGCTCATCCTTAATGTAGGGTGCCAGTCCATTGAGGAATGCATCACACTGGGCCGCTGAGTTCCAGTTGCTGAGTCGGGCCTGTGTGCGAAAGTCGATAGCGTAATCGGCTACTGTCCGATTCCCCTGCCTCTGACTCATGAGTCCCCCACTGGCATCGGGACCCAGAGAAACGGGACCAAAAACCTTACGAAGTTCCTCTAAAAAGGCCTGGAATGAAGAGCAGGCTGGCGTGCCCCTCTCCCACTCTACTGTTCCCCACAGACGTGCCCTGCCGGAGAGGTGGTTAATGGCGAAGGCAACCCTCGCTGCCTCAGAAGAGAAGGTATGGGGCTGTAGGGCAAACAGGATGGTGCAGTTGGTCAGAAACGGATTGCAGCTCTCTGGATCCCAAGAATAGCGCTCTGGCGCCCCCACCCGGGGCTCTGGTGCAGTACTGGCAGGAAAAGCCGGGGCTGGAACCGGCGGGGCTGGCGCCGAGGCGGCAACGGCTTGCTGAGACACGGTGGCCGCTAACTGTTGTACCTGGGTGGCTAGCGAGGTTAGCGCCCGCTCCAGAGCCGAAGCAGACTGTCGAGCCTCCGCTGCATTGGAGGCTAGCTGGGCCTCGTGTTGTAGCAGCGCTCCCTCTACCCGAGCTAAGCGAGTCTGGGGAGAGGATGTGTCCGCTGGGTCCATATTTGGCCAGATTGTACTGTAACGGGGTAGTCTGGCCAGCCAGACCGACTTTCTCATTGTATTACATACAGAGAAAGTTAGTCTGGGATCGATGGATTTAAACAGGATTTCAAGGCAGGACCATGGGCAGAACTAACGCTCGCTGAGTGAACCAATCAGAGAAGCCACGGATGTGACGTAAGGAAAGCGAAACTTATTCTAGTTGTCAACAAACCACAGCATACAGCAGCATGGCTCGAGAGAGAAGATGCTTCGGTGACGGTGAATGACTTCTGTTGTTTTTGTCAGAAAAATCTGAGGACACGGGGTGTAATATCGAGTTTAGTGCTTATTTCGATCGTTGTAAGCTACCGAAACCTGCTACTGTTTTCTCGCGCTCAATATGACGCGAAACAAAATCCCGCCTCCCTCGCTACGATTGGTCGGAAAGAAAGCACCGGAGCAGAAATCGGAGGCAGATTGGGCGATTCCAGACTAACTTTCTCTGTATGTAATACAATGAGAAAGTCGGTCTGGCTGGCCAGGCTAGTAACGGGGGTGGTTTGGACCCAAAAGCAGTACACAGGAGAATAGGTACAGTTGGTAATAACCTTTATTGCCACAATAGCAAACAGGGAGCAGAGCAGCAAGAGTCAATACAGCGTTCAGGTCTCTCTTCAGGCCGAAAGCCCGCACACAGTCTCTAAAGCACGGGGAAGGGCTGAGGAACGAGTTCGGTTCCCCGGCCACGTGGAATGAGAGAGAGGAGCTTACTGTGGTCGCCGAAGCCGTAGCGAGGAGTCCGCAGCCCGTAGAGTCCGCCGGCCGTGCGGAGGTACAGATGAGGGAAGAGCAGAACGATGCCAAGGACGCCGAGGCAGAGCGCGTGGTCAGAGACGGGAGGCAGGCGAGGAGAACAGGTCGGGGACAGACGAGGTCGGCAACAGGAGATCAGGCAGGAGACGAACGCTGGAGAGTCGTGCATAATGCAGAGGAACAATCTGGCAGCGTGTGTGCGAACAGGTGAGTCTTACATACCGGGCTGATTGGCAGATAAGCCGCAGCCGCCGCAGCGGGTGAACGAGGAGGGGTGAACCGGTGGGAGTGGCTGGCAGGTAGAGAGGGGCCGAGGAGAGAGAATACTGGGGCAGTGGAGTATGAGGAGAGCCAGGGAAGATGAAACTGTGACAGGTATAGCCTGTAATAAAGGGGTATAGAGTGTAGTTAAGAGGTACGGAGTATAAATAAAGGATATAGAGTATATTGATAGACACTGATTTATTTAATCAGCTTTAATCTTACAAAGTGTTATATGCTAAGCCAAGCTGATGTATTTTTCATATAAATGTTTATTGTAAATGTAAAACAAGAAGGCAAAAATAACAGAAATGTATTTCATTCAGATATTTTATTACAAAAATGACACAAGTGCAACAACATGCATATCCATGGATCAATATTTGTTCATAACACAGAGCATTTACAATTCAAGTACCAGTACTTTTAGGCGTAACCGCTGGAGATCTCTGGCGTATCCGCTGAGCGTTATTCCCGCTTGAAAACCAGGGTATGTTGATTTGGTTTTCTTCGCAACCAGTATGACCTGTTAAAATCATACACAGTGTACTCAATTCAATGTTTGGGGTGGTTCAGTTTCAGGTGGGTCTTTACAAACAAGAAAAATTCTTGCCACCTACGGAAAGACGAAGAATGCTACTTTGGCGCTCCGACGACACGCCGTGGATGCCACGTCGTTCAGACTCACCAGCATTATTGCTGAGGTTTGTAATGACCCACCTGAAACCAAATCAACATACCCTGGTTTTCAAGCGGGAATAACGCTCAGCGGATACGCCAGAGATCTCCAGCGCTTCCTCAATACAGACGAGGAACTAAAGAAAAAAATTATGTCGCTAAAAACAGAGAAAAAACTCTAAATAAATTTAGATAGGTTTATTTTTATGATGGTGATGATGATTATTATTATTTTGGTGTGTTTCTGTTTGCTTGTGTTTTTTATTGTTCCTGTTTATAAAATATTGTTGTTGTTTTTTTGTTTATTTTTGCTGTATGTGTGTTTAAATAAAAACTTTTAAATTAGTTAGTAGTGAAAATTGTAGTGTGACATTTACTGCAATATAAACAGACAGGCAGGCGGGCAGGCAGTGCACGCAAGCAAGACAAATGGATGTATTTGCAACAACGTAATTTGCCAGGAGATGGCGCATGTTCCCCAGAGAGCACACCTTGCACCCAGGCGGAAGCAGCAAAGAAATTCCTGCGGCGTGGCAATAGAAGCACATTGGAGAAATGAAGCTTAAATTATCTCCCTGTTTGTATCTGATGCTGACCCGGTGGCTACTCCACAGAATGGCGTACAGGAAAACAGTTAAAGTAAAAAATAACCTTTGAAAGAATAAAGTAAAGTGAACGTGTGCGGTAAGTGCAAGTGTTACACGCTAGCGAACAGGATGCTAACCAAATGAAAAAAAACGAGGAGTGAACGTACCACGAGGAGACTGCCTGCTGTATATAAAGACGATCAATCAAGTGAGTTATGAATGTTGAATATTTTTGTACTTTAATGCTTAAATGCATAGGTGAACATGTGTAAGGTTCAAGAGCACGTCTCGAGCATGTATTCGCTTGCAACCTATGGAAACCGCCGCCATTTTGTGGTTGCTGCAGTGGTAGTGTTAATTTTGACATTTTTTTTTAATCTACTAGGCTTGAAGTCACCCTGTCCCAATACCCACCTGGTGATGACACGAAGACGGCAACACAAATGAATGTGAGTAGTCATTATTGGTGACATGTTAATGCACCATGCTTCTATTTGCAAACTAATTCTGTTTGTTCTTACCTCTGTGCAGCACAATCTTGCCACGCAGTGGTCCAAAGAGCAGGAGCAGAGGATGGATCCTTGGATGATTTTACCTTTTCAGTCTATAGATTTCCTGATGTCTAACTGTTGAGTTTATGTGAAGTGTTGTTATCAAAACTACATTGTGCAAACTGCATTCGTTCATATAGACAACAGGGTTACTGTAAAAGAAGCACTAGTAGTAGCAGTAGTAGTAGTCGCAGCTACAATTTGAATGATACTACGTCAAGAGGTTGCAGGCTGCAGTAGAGTAAGTTGAGCTAAGCATTGGTCCTTTTTTCTCAGTTTGTATTCACTGCTTGTTCTTGTTTCACTGTGGGAAAACAAAAGATTAGAGAACACTTTCTGGTTTTCAGGAGAGTGTTAGTATCGGCTACAAATATTGCCAAGACTCGGTTAATTAACCCTTAATTAAGGGGGACTAAGGCCGTAATTACGCCCAAGTCCCCCTGCTAGTACCGGTACTAAGGCGAAAGTCCCGCTTTAGAATACGGCCCGGTTGCACGGTTAATTAACCCTTAATTAAGGGGACTAAGGCCGTAATTACGCCAAAGTCCCCCTGATAGTACCGGTACTAAGGCGAAAGTCCCGCTTTAGAATACGGCCCGGTTGCACGGTTAATTAACCCTTAATTAAGGGGACTAAGGCCGTAATTACGCCCAAGTCCCCCTGATAGTACCGGTACTAAGGCGAAAGTCCCGCTTTAGAATACGGCCCGGTTGCACGGTTAATTAACCCTTAATTAAGGGGGACTAAGGCCGTAATTACGCCTAAAAGTACTGGTACTTGAATTGTAAATGCTCTGTGTTATGAACAAATATTGATCCATGGATATGCATGTTGTACTTGTGTCATTTTTGTAATAAAATATCTGAATGAAATACATTTCTGTTATTTTTGCCTTCTTGTTTTACATTTACAATAAACATTTATATGAAAAATACATCAGCTTGGCTTAGCATATAACACTTTGTAAGATTAAAGCTGATTAAATAAATCAGTGTCTATCAATATACTCTGTATCCTTTATTTATACTCCGTACCTCTTAACTACACTCTATACCCCTTTATTACAGGCTATACCCCTTAAATACAATTTGTGACCAGTATGTCCTAGAGAACTTACACTGTAATTACACTGTAAGTAACCGGGAAGTACTAGATAACTTGTGCTGTAAATACACCGTAAGTAACCGGGACGTACTAGAGGACTTACACTGTAATTACACCGTAAGTAACCGGGACGTACTAGAGGACTTACACTGTAATTACACCGTAAGTAACCGGGACGTACTAGAGGACTTACACTGTAATTACACCGTAAGTAATGGGAAGTACTAGAGAACTTACACTGTAGTTACACCGTAAGTAACCAGGACGTACTAGAGAACTTACGCTGTAATTACACGGTGTACTTACGCTGTAATTACGCCGTAAGTAATGGGAAGTACCAGAGAACTTACACTTTAATTACACCGTAAGTAACCAGGACGTACTAGAGAACTTACGCTGTAATTACACTGTAAGTAACCAGGAAGTACCGGGCCGTAATCTAAAGTGTTACCGATAAACCTTACTAGTATCCATTCAGAGCATGATTATTTACCTCCTCTACTCTCACCGTTGAGCACTGGTTCTTCTTGCTGCCTGCTTTTGCAAACAAAAACATCTAACAAGCTTTTTAAAACATTTTACATTTATCACCTAAATACAACTTATCCTTTGACCTTGTTTATTCCCGATATAGAGTTCAGGCAGTTGAGTGACTTCCTATGTTGTTTATTATGGTAGAGTTTTTATCCAATTATATTTCAGCTAGCTTGTGTTGTCAGGCAAATTTCATTTGCGTGAGACCTTCAGAATCATCAGAGCAGGCCCCTGTGCACTGTAAGTGAACGGACACAGTCAGTAGCAATAGCCAATCAGATCTCGATTCTGCATACCAAGGCCAGCTAGAAGGTCTTACGTTGAACTGGACGTGTACGCGTCCTGTGATTGGATAAGCACTTGCTAGAGCCTGAAAGGCGGCAATTTGCAGAATATCGAACTAAACCCGGATATCCAACAGCTATCGCTGTATTTTTAACTCATAATGGCCGAAGGAAGAGAAGAGATTGATCTGGTTGCAGATATACTTTCCACGCCATTTTCAAGATGGGCCTTACACGAAAAGCTGGATATTGTGAGAAGAGGTCTGTGCTGTCCTAGCTAGCCTGTCCCAGCAAGGAAAAGGGTTTGTCCGTCATTTCCAGACGAGCAACTATGAACGGTACCCACGGCTCACAGCTTCTGAGAAACGCTGCAAATTTTTGACAGTATATGTGAACTTAGTTTCCTACTCTTAATTGTAAATGCATGCTTATTGGTTTTAAATGCTCCTGAAATTAAGTGTTGCTTGACTAGCCTATATTGAGGTGATGTTATAATGTGTAAGTGGGACGTCACTGAAGGCCTAAGCGTGAAATGCACGGCCCGCCACTGATATATATACAATATATATATATATATATAAATATATATTCATTCATTCATCTTCTACCGCTTATCCCACTCGTGGGGTCGCGGGTGGCTGGAGCCTATCCCAGCTGCTTTGGGCCTTAGGCGGGGTACACCCTGGACAGTGGCCAGTTCGTCGCAGGGCTGACACTTAGACATACATTGACAGACAACCATTCACTCTCACATTCATCCACTAGGGGCACTTTAGAGTCACCAATTCACCTATACATGCATGTCTTTGGGTGGTGGGAGGAAGCCGGAGTGCCCGGAGAGAACCCACGGTGACACGGGGAGGACATGCAGACTCCTCACAGAAAGACCAGAGTTAACCAATGATGTTTGGGTTGGCTACAATCAGCCAACGATGATATATATATATATATATATATATATATATATATATATATATATATATATATACATATATATATATATATGACAACAACTTGTGTATGTGATGTGCACAAAAGGTGTAGCTTGCTTGTTTCTAAAATGTCAGCGGAAAGGCTCCCGTTGAAAGCGTTTGCAAAAGGGAGGCGCCTTCTGTTAAAAACTTGGTGTTGATTGGATGAAGCACCGACTAGTATCCGCTTAGCATGAGGTTTCTTTAGCCAATCACAGCAACGATATGACGTGCCACTCATTGCGCTTCTTTCAAAGAAATACTCTCTACTTCTGATAAAACTGTTTCGATAGCAGCGTCAATGCTAATGGTGCGTTCACACCAACCGCGAATGAAGCGTCTAGCGCGAGTAATTTACATGTTAAGTCAATGCAAAGACGCGAGTAGAAATCCAGCGGCGCGAATTGCGCGAATCACGCGAAGCGAATTGAGCGAATCATGCGTTTGACGCGCGAATCGCGTCCAACGCCTCATTCGCGCGAGTTGAAAAAAAAATCTGAGCTTTGGCGAGTATTCGCGCCGCGTTAACCAATCAGGATCTTGCTCTAGTAGTGACGTACTTACTACGTAACGAGTGGAGGCTGCCATAGAGGCAGAAGTCCGAAACAACAATAGAGGACAAACTGTATCGGGGCAGTGCGGGCACCCGGAGCTGTAGGCTACGAGACATCTTCGTAATTTAACAGAAAACTAGAATAAAAAGGCCCTTGTCTGGAAGAAAGTGTGTGTGGAGTTTGGAAACTCAGGTAAGTTGCAAAAAACGCCTTTTACTTAAATCGAGATATATTTATTGAGCCAATTAGCTAGCTCCAGTCTGAGCTAATTTGCCGTATTGTACAACTACTGTCCCGCTGACGAGTTTAAGTTTTATTCAGAGTAACGCCTCATTTACACTGACTGCGTTACGGATTCCGTACGGAAACCGTAAGGACTGCCATTTACACCGGGTGCGGTGCGTGTGCTTTACGTGTCCGGAAATCTGCCTCCGCGAGACCACAAAACCACAGGGATTCACGCTGAAGGGTTATGTTCACGTGATAACATCCATGTAACGCGAGAGGTGCTTGTAAACAAAAGCACACTGCCTTTTCGGTCACCTCCATACGCTTTGTGGATATTACTTTTGTTACTTCGCTTCCTCAACCATGGGTAAGTACGCTTCGTATTTAAATCGTTTAATTTTCTCATGTTTAATTTAGTCCTATCTCGTTTTTTGTCCTTTAAATTCGACTCATGTTCGTTATGTAGGTATATCCTCCCAAGACAGTGCACTTTTTTGTCAACATTTGATCATACTCTACACTATTAAATATGTTGTTTTATTATAATTTGTTTTATATAACGTTCACGATCAAAGCTAACTTTGTATATGTTTACATACAGTGCGTATAAGCAGAAGAAGAGCCTTTGCTGCCGTTGCTCTATTAGCACTGCAAAGAAGGGCTAGGAGGAGACGTGGTTGGGTTCATCCCCTCAACAGGCTACGGTCAGAGCAAGGGGATTTTTATCATCTTGTGGCTGAACTGAGGCTGGACAGACAACGCCATCACAAGTACTTTAGGATGAGTGCTGAGCAGATGGACGAACTTCTCTCCATCATTGGTCCTGAACTGAGGAGACAATCTACTAACTACAGAGCTGCTATAGAGCCCAAACAGAGACTGGCAGTCGCACTGAGGTAAATATAAATAAAGTAACAAAGCACCAACTGTAGAAAACACTCTGTTTATAATATTAATATAATGTATTTACAATATGGAATATTAAAACACACACAAAACAAAAGAATAAAACACACATCAAACAAAGGAATTAAAACACACACAAAATTAAAAGTCAGAGTAGGAGGATCCCCCAGGACCTGATTCCTCCCAATGAGGGTCTATAGTTGTTAACATTTCTGTGAACGACCCAATTGGTCCTGCCATTGTATGTGGGGGGTGGGTGACTGGCCGCTGACTTGGTCTTGGGGGTCGAGGTCTGGTGATGGTTGCAGTGGGTGTGTGTTGTGGTTGAGTCTGGGGGGGAGGGTGAAAGGTTCTCCAGCTTGCTTGCTGAGATGCAGCTATTTGTTCCCCCTCTTCTTCCTCATTGAGGCGGTCAAGTGTCCTCAAAATGTCCATTTTTGCTCGTCGCCTCCTGGTTTTGTTCAAGCTCAATAACAGAGGGACTGTGCTTAGAGCAAAATGATACGCCTCGTCCTGTTCTGTGTCGGGAACGCTTGGTTTGGGAGGAGGCTCTTGCAATATACTCAGTAATCTGTCCTCCAAATCAGATGTCTGTGTACTCCTCTTCCTCCTCGTCTCCCTGGTCTCCTGCCCAGGACGTTGTGCTCTCTCCCTGGGGCTGCGAGACCTGGCTGGCCTTTCCACCTCTGCTGATGTTGAGGGCACTGAAAAGGGAGGAACAGGCGAAGGAGCAGGTGATCCCTGGGATGACGGGGTCAGTGATCTTTCACCGTCTCCACTCTCTCCACCCTCCGATGTGGGCGTGGGGCGCAAGTTGCTTTTAGAGCTGCAAAGACAATGGCAAGCACAAAAGAAGAGGAAATTATGTTAATTGTATTCATTAGTTATTACAACTGTTCTGTGCACCTGTGCAAAACAGCAACAAGTACATATTTCATACATATTTTTATATGAGAAAATTTATTTCATATATTGTGTATGTGTAGTAATATTACCTTCTTGGCTGGACGTAGGGCAAGAGAAAGGACATTAACTCAGCATACCTCCAGTCTTTCTGGGTCCCACCTGCTGAGCCACTTGGGAGGGATGTTTTTTTTTTAGATTTTACAAAAGAGTCTCGGAGCTGCCTCCATCGAGACTTGCAATCATTAGCTGGAAATAGAAAAAAAATGATTAATGAATGAATTTGACGTGTCTTTTTTTTGTTTCCTCACAGGTATTTGGCCTCTGGTGATTCTCTGATAAGCCTGTCCTTTAGCTATCGGCTAGGACATGCTACAGTGACAAAGTCCGTTCACATGGTGTGTGCAGCTATAGAGAAGATGATGATGCAGCAGCACCTCCCCAGGCCAACAAAGGACACATGGACTGAGGTGGCAAAGGGTTTCTGGGAAAAATGGAACTTTCCCAACTGCCTGGGAGCCATTGACGGCAAGCATATCGTCATTCAAGCTCCAGCACGCTCAGGTAGTCAGTATTTCAACTACAAAAAAACTTTTTCGATAGTGCTTTTGGCACTAGTAGATGCTGACTACCGCTTCCGAGCAATTCAAGTTGGAGATTTCGGAAGAACCAGCGACGGAGGAGTGTATGCTGGATCAGATTTGGGGAGAGGAATGGAGAGTGGAACTCTGGAAGTGCCCCCCAATGTTCCTCTACCTGGTGCTGCTCACCTGGGTGATGTCCCATATGTGATGGTGGGTGATGCAGCTTTTCCGCTAAAGACTTATTTGATGAGGCCCTACCCTGCACAGAACCTCAGTCACGACAAGAGGATCTTCAACTATAGACTGTCCCGAGCACGTATGGTTGTGGAGAGTGCATTTGGCATTCTGTCAGCAAGGTGGAGGATTTTTCTGAGAAGAGTCAACCTGCACCCTAAACACGTGGACACACTAGTTGCGGCAGCGTGCATTCTGCACAACTTTCTCCTTGCTCCTAGTGACAACCAGAGGTTGCTAGATGAGGCAGAGCAGCAGGGGCACCACATGGCAGCAGTGGAGAACATGGGAGGAAACAGGGGTTCAAGGGCAGCCTTCAATATCAGGGACATATACACCACTTTTTTCAATTCAGATGAGGGTAGTGTGCCTTGGCAAGAAAGAATGATCTGACTGTGGTGTTCAGATTATCAGAATGTATGGCTTTTGTTTTTTATATTTTGTTTTGTATTTGTTGTGTGAATAAAAAAAAGTTAACTTTGTCTCTAGTTTTTCCTTGTCCTTTACAACATGTTAGTAACAAGTTCAGTTGTACATTGTCACCTACTTGTGAAAACAGTGTCCCTTGCTGTACAGATTAGCATAGTTAACACCTCCAACCCCCACTCAGTATTATCCTCTCTCAACTACATAGAAAAACAATGTATTTTGTAAGTTCATGTTTAAATACTGCTTGAATATAGTCTATTATGTGCTTTTGCAATTATAAACACCATAAATACATATGATCAAAATATCAGAAGCACTTCTGTGAAACATGTATCTATTTATTAACATTATGTCACATACATAGAAAACTACAGGCTATAATTAAAAGAAAATGCAGAATAAAATCCTGACTAGTCTATTGTACAACAATTTTGAGGAACATAATTTAATAAAGAACTTCAAGTATGATACTCTCTATTTAAGTAACCCACTGTACTTTTCACATTCACTTAAATAAACGCATGTTTTGAAAGGCTGATAAAAACTCACCAGTATATCCCAGAGCTCCAGCTATCTCACTCCATGCCTTCTCTTTTCTGGTGTTGTCCTTGTAAAAAGTATGTGAGGTATCATATAAAATGGTGTGGTTTTGGACTTCGGTGATGAGTCTCTCGTCGTCCATGGTCTCAAATAACCCCCGGGACCCTGTCACTGAACTTGTGACCCCCGTGTCAGAGGAAATGACGTTATACAGCATATCGAGAGTTCGCGTAACTTGTTTTATTTTGAAATATACCGGATCCACCTCACTGGCCCGCGTCTGACTTCCTGTCTGGCTCGTGTAATTTCTTCAGCTTCATGAAAATCCACTTGCGGCGTCCGGAAAAAATAGACTCCTTGCGGAAAACTTCCGGAGCTCCGGATCAGGAGACGTAACACACCGCAGCTGGTGTAAATGCTTGCACTGACTACAACGGTTTCTATTTCTTGCGGCGTCCGTACGGACGCCGTTCCGTATCTGTTCAGCAGTCAGTGTAAATTAGGCGTGAGTGTGTAGAGCGAAACTGAAAAGCCAGAGGGACACTTATTTAAAGCAGACAGAGAAGTGCAGTGGGTCATTAGCAGGTCATGGAGAGACAGAAGCAGCAGCAGGACATCCAGGAGGAGTGTTGACAAATGAAGACACAGACAGGGCATATATGTTGTTGTTTCTGACTGGTGTAATATATTGTAAGAGTATGTTCTATTCTACTATATTGTCATGAAAATACCGAAGGTGTGTACAGGCTTGAGTTTAAACAATATATGACCATGTTAACATGGACAGTCATATTTACAGTAGGCATTCATAGCTTCTTACATTCACATACAAACACACAACCCTGCTGGTTTGTGATAAGTTCTTCTAAAAATATTTTTTCTGCTTTGTCATGTGTCATTTCAAACCAAGGAGAAGACCCCAGAGAAGGCCAAGGACCCACTGCATCTCCTGGAAACCCTCCAGACCCGTCCTGTAGCTTCATCTTCACCTACACACTCAGAGGATGAGCTCCTCTCTTGAGTCTTGTTCCTTCCCTGCAGAGGTTGCCGTCTCAGATGAAAGAATTTGTCAAATATATACATTAATTTATGCCTTCTCCTTAATTTGAAAGCCACTGTATAGTAGTTAGTACAGTATAAAAATGAGGCAGCTGTCAGTGCAGGAATTGAACCAGACACTATCACTTCTCCTCTCCTTCACCCTCACTTTTTCCTCTTCCAAGCAAGATTCTTTTTATTCCTGCATATAGGTACTTGTAAATTTGTATGATATTTGTATTTCCATAGATATATTTGAAATAAATGTTTTATATAATAAAGTTTTGATGTGTTAATTGTGCACAACATAGTAGATGATGATTTATTAATTTATTTGTCCCAAAAATAACTTCAATGTTATATATATAGAATATTTCTTCTTATTATATCCTATTGCAAGAACACCCACAATAGTATAGAAAGAAAATGAAAAGTTATTTGTGACTGGACCAGTGTTAATGTAGTGAGATGCTCATGTACTATTGTGGAAAACATGATGAAGACATTTATCTTAATAGTTAGGATGTTTTAATAATCCATTGTATTTTTTGTAATGTGATTTGCAGTTTGTGCATCGTGTTATGTCACTGGGTTAGTTACTAGTCGGGGCGAGTAGACGCTTCCTGTGCTGAGGGGGCGTCTTAGTAGACGCTTCCTGTGCTGAGGGGGCCTCTTAGTGGACGCTTCCTGTGCTGAGGGGGCCTCTTAGTAGACGCCTTCTGTGTCTATAAATATGCTGAGCAGGGCTCTGCTCGTGGGCTCAGAACCATTGTCGGCCCCGGCTGATACCATCTGAGTCCCCATTATAGAGTAACTCTCTGTGATATCATCCCAGTGACATACATGTGTTGATTATCAGCTAGAGCTTATTTGCAAGCGCTACACTATAATCCACCTCTGTATGTTGCTACAAGATATATCCAGATTTTAAGAGTTATAGAGTAACTCTCTGTGATATCATCCCAGTGACATACATGTGTTGATTAACAGCTAGAGCTTATTTGCAAGCGCTACACTATAATCCACCTCTGTATGTTGCTACAAGATATATCCAGATTTTAAGAGTTATAGAGTAACTCTCTGTGATATCATCCCAGTGACATACATGTGTTGATTAACAGCTAGAGCTTATTTGCAAGCGCTACACTATAATCCACCTCTGTATGTTGCTACAAGATATATCCAGATTTTAAGAGTTATAGAGTAACTCTCTGTGATATCATCCCAGTGACATACATGTGTTGATTAACAGCTAGAGCTTATTTGCAAGCGCTACACTATAATCCACCTCTGTATGTTGCTACAAGATATATCCAGATTTTAAGAGTTATAGAGTAACTCTCTGTGATATCATCCCAGTGACATACATGTGTTGATTAACAGCTAGAGCTTATTTGCAAGCGCTACACAGATCCACCTCTGTATGTTGCTACATGATATATCCAGATTGTAAGAGTTCAGTAAATAAAAATACGATCTTCTCTTGAGACTGAAATCTCAAGTTAAGGTTGGAAAGACATCTGCTGTGTATTGGTGAATCTTTTCCCATTTAGTGAGCAAACCCTGTGAAGTCGTCTGAGTAATCTCTGAGAACAGAGAAGCTAAACAGAAGTAAGCTACGTTGAAGACCTATTGCCAGTCCAAGAGGGACGATTCTCCCAGCTTCACTAAAAGGTAGGATCTCCTCACCTACGGTGAGATAGGGGTACACGTCCTACACTCTAAGCCTCTGGTCAAGTTAGTAATAAGGTAAACTATCTAAAGCTCCTTAATATTGGTGAAGTTGTAAAGAGAATAAGGGAAGGATATTATAATATATATGTATAAACTAAGGAAACAAGGAATTGATATACTACTGTCTGTATTATCATCACACCTTGGCTCAGATAGGCGAGGGCTGTGGCTTACTGAACTTGAAGAGAACAAGTAACAGCGTAAGAGACCACTAAAAGTTGCTAATAAGCGAGTTCTATTCTAGAATCCTCGCCGCCTCGCTACATGGCGCCCGAACAGGGACATTTGACCTTTGCCTAAATCTTACAACGATAGCCATAAAGAATTACCTAACTAAAATAAATAAGGAACCACTAGTGCGTTGACGAACGGTAGTGGAACTAAACTCAGGAGAGAACAAAGTGAAAGAAATTGTTTCTAAAACAAGACCAAAACTCCAAAATAGGAAACTGCGAAGTATCCGAAAAAGATTTAATCTTGAAGAAACAATTAGGGAAGACAGCCTTATAACCAAAAGGATTCCTGACTCACTCTCAGAACGCCTGAGATAAAGCAACACTGTTAAGCAGATATTGTACAAATCGGAGAGCAGGAAAAACTCTTAACTAAAGGGAACAGAGTGTCGTCTGCCCAATACTTACACGCGTCTGCGTGCCCGTTAAAGTGGAAACAAGATAAAAATAAATATAAGCGAGCCGGTGAAAACGTGCACCTTGACCGATCCGAAGTAGGCGCGTCTGCCGAAATATCCGTCAAGTAAACCCTTCACACTGGTGTAAGGAAGTAGCCGGAACTGCAATATCATCTATTGTTTGACAGGAGTCCCTGCAAGACTATAAATACAAGCTACTGCGTTTACCCAAAGGAAAAATAGAAGTCCAGGACTTAGCTTTTGCGTAAACTGCCTTTTGAAATAAATTAAGAATGGCCAACTCGGAATTGCGAGAAGCACTATCTGCTCGTAGGAGAGCACTTGAAGATGAAATGGATAGACAATCCAACCCCGGATCTCAATGGGGAGATCCTAATAACCCTAGGCCAGAGCCCTTCGCGCCAAATCAAGAACCACCAGCGGTTCCTAACGCTCCGCCTGACCCAGATCCCGCAGATGGAATAGCAAGAAACCCTAGAGGAGTTCCCCTGACTCTACCTGATGTGTACACTCACCAAGGTCACACCATGTGGGTTTGTGACATAGAAATAGTTGACTTCTCTGTAGCAGGAGATGGTAGCAAAGCAGTGCTCAATCCAGCGAATCATAGGCTCAACCATGAAGGAGGAGTAGCAGCAGCCCTAGACAGGCGCTATCGCCTCTCAAACACCCCCTGGACGAACCGTTACAGGACCTAGAGTCTGCAACTCAAGAAACCCTCAGGCAAGAGGAAGCTGAGTTACAAAGAGTTTATCACGTGGCCTACTCCAGCCACCACCAGCAATTCCCAGATCCTACGACTCCATTCCAGCGCAAAGTGGCCTACCTTAAAGCAGCCATGCAGGAAGGCTTAGCTCAATCAAGAGAAACTCATGTGTTCATAACTGCCTTTGGAAATGGCCTTTACGGCTACACAAACCAGCAGTCCTACACGGCACTTGCTCGAGTAATAATCCAGCACCAAAGACAAAGAGGAGAACAACAGCAGCTAGTTATAATCTTCCCCAATAGGGAACGACTAACTGATTTCTGTAGAGTCCTCGATGGAGTCCTGAACGCTCAAAATCTGCCAAGAAATCCACCTGGCCCTAGGCCACCCACTCCAGATTATCAACCTGGCCCAAACCCACAAATTCCAGTGCCATTGAATCCACCTCCAGCGCCTTCCCCACAAAGAAGAAGCCGAGACAGTGATGCCTCACAACCGGAGTATTACGATCCGCCTCCTCCCGAGTCCATTGTAACAGCAGGACAATGCAGAATAGTAGTTTTAACCAAAGAAGCATGGCAGCTGTCCCCAGGACCAATAGTGTATCTAGCAAAGGGAATGGAGAATAACGAAGCGGACATCGACTTCCTGGAGCAAATCACTGGCCTACAGCCAAGAAACAGAATAAGCTCAGCCCAGCACGAAAGCAGACTGTGGATAGCCCGCACTCAAAGCAACAGAAATGAATTCTGGCTTCTAAGCGATCCAAAAGGACCCAAAAGATGGCCCTGGAAAGCAATGTCGACCGAAATAGGAAAAAGAGTCAAGAAACAAGAACTGAAGAACATAACCTTCATGATGACTGATTCAACTGGCCTACACGGCATAACAGACGTACAAATAGCAGAAAACATTACCCTGCCATTCCCATTTGACAAATGTGGCCTGAACTCCGCCGTAATCGTAGTGGAAGGATCCACGCAGCAGCAAAGAATCGCTGGAATCCTAAAACAGAAATTTGAAAGAGAAAGCAGCGAAAGTGAAGATGAAGCTGAAGACACCCCTCCTAGGCGACAAGCCGTAGTAGCAGCCCGACCAGAACCAGAAGAGGGCGCACCAGACTACATCAGAAGAGTCCGGGACAAAAGAGCCCAACCAATAAACCCTAGAAAAGTTAATCCAAGGCAACCACCATGCAGGCCTCCCGTGGTAACAATTCCAGGGGCTGAAGCCTATGCCCCAATACTCGATTGCTATAATGTTCCAGAGTATCAGGACGATATGTATGAAGACATCTCCTGGTACGGAGCCTCAGCCGCAGAAAGATTTGGAGCAGAATACGGCCCCACATCCAAACAGGTCCTAGGCCAACGAAGTCTGACTAAGCCTTTCAGAGAAGCATTTCTTCAGCAAGGATATGACTTCTACAAAACGGGATGCCATCGCAGAGATCAATCCGTAGACAGATACGTACGTAACGAAAGGCAGCGAATCCTTCAGCCAAACTTCGACCTCCCAGCTACGCCAGCACCCAGAGTAGACTTTACGTTTCCAGATGAAGACTGCGAAAGGCAGGCGTCAGTATGGAGGATGTCCACGCCAGGCACTGGCCGCATAAACAGCGAGGAAGGTCTATCACCAGAATCGCTAAAACTATTAAAACACATCCCTGATCGGAAGGAAGGACAAACAGAGAATGACTATTGGAGACAACTCTATGAAAGCAACATCCCCAGTAGCATGTTAGATAGCACCACTATATGTAGCTTTGTTGCTTTGAAACAGCAAATCAATGTTCCCCGAGGAACCACCATTCGCCAATTGGTTGCCAGCATCCCTAGAACCCCTGGAGAATCCAAAACTGGAGAACTGAGAAAGAAGCTAGTAGCACAAGTCAGTGCAGGACAAGTGACCTTAACATCAGCCATGACTACGTACATGGAACAAGGAGGCTCAAATGAAGGAGCAGAACGATTGCTTGTCGATGTAGGAGCCACAGGGTTGGCCACCCGCTGGGATACCTTCTCAAATGAAGAAAAATACAGAGAATTAAATGTTTTTGATAAAAATCGTGCGCTAAAAAGGGCAAAAGCCAGAACAGCCTCCCCGCGAGAGCCGCCAGTGACTAGACAAAGTACAGGAGCAATGCCTAAGAAAGACTTCAGACCGAACCAAAATAAACCGGCAGGGAGCAGCAGAGATCAAAATTCTAAAGACCCCTATCCTTCTGTTCCCAGGGAAGAATGGGACAAGATGACAAGAGAACAAAGAGACGAACTCGCCCAGAAGAGGGAAGAATGGAAAAAGAGGAATGTGAGTCGTCCCAGGAACAGACAATAGTAAACCAATTGTCAAAGATAGCGTATCAGAAAGGAGGAAAATATACGCATCATTAGAAAAGAAGGGAGAAGAATACCAAATTGACACTGGATCAGACTTCACAATACACAAAGACGGAAAAACAAATTTCAGAAAAGCAAGAATAATCCTAGCGAATGGAGACCGAGATGAAGTGTTCACTGTAACCAAACATGGCATAAAGAAGGAATC
>CM072151.1:24245355-24273491 GCA_036850595.1 Rhyacichthys aspro
AGGTAGAAACTGGTACAAGCTCTTAAATTACTACCCCTCTGATCACTGTGTGTACAGAAAGCACATTAAAAATGAAACAATACTTGTTATCATCTGAGTAGATGACTTAATCATTGCAGATAGCAATACTAACCTGCTAAGTACATTAAAAGAAACAATGAGATAAAAAAAAAAAAATCCAACTTTCTTGGGATACAGTTATAAGTATACAGTGTACAAAAGCGGGGTGAAATCAGGATGAATCAGAAAAGGTAGAGTGCAAACCCGGATCCACACCTTGTGAGCTAAAAATGGACACTACTACAAATGATGGAAGTGACAGAAATGAGACTGTTAATCCAAGAGAATACAGAGAGATTGTGGGCAGTCTGATATATGCCATGACTTGCACAAGACCAGATATTGGCTGGATTGTTAGCAGACTATCTCAAACACTAGCTCTACCCACGAGAGAGGATTTAATAACAGCAAAACAAGACCTCAGATATCTAAAAGGCTGTTTTATAAAGCATTTTTCAACACAATACAGTAGTTAGAGCAAACTCTGTGTGATATATTATCAACTGTATGTAACGTTTGTCAAAAAAGCGTTGACAAACGTTAGCTTAGGTATAGTTAGCTTTATCACTAGCTCATGTAGTTTTCGTCGAGGCCCAGCAGTGTTTACACAGGAGTCTCAGCAGAATAAGGGCAAAAGTTAGTGAACTTAGCTCTATCAGACGGGATACTGTCAGGATCCCTGTCTTTTCCCTTTGTTTCTGTGTCTTGTCTCCCCCTCCCTCCTGTGTATTTCTGTGTGTTTGTCTGGAGCTGGGCGGAGAGTTTTGTGTGCCTGGTCTGCCACTTCCACAAGCCCCACCTTCTACTCACCTGCAGCCAATTCTTCAATCAACACCCACACCTTCAGCAGCATAAAGACCTGGTTCATTTCTCCACACACTGCCAGATCGTCAGTTTACCCTCAGTGGTACAGTACTGCTTGGCTCTCAAACTATTTTTTGCATCTTTTGGATCTGTGTACTAGTTTGTCATTTTGTCTCTTCAGACCCTGTTTGGATTCAGCTCTACTCCAGCCACCAGCTCAACTCCAGCCACCAGCTCAACTCCAGCCACCAGCTCTACTCCAGCCACCAGCTCTACTCCAGCCACCAATTCATCTCTGGCCGCCAGCCTCTATTATTCAATAAATCAGCTAAGACCATCTCTGTCTGCCTTTTTTGATGCACTAGCCCCAGTCATTACAACAGAACGATCTGGCCAACATGGATCAAGCAGACACTGGACCTGACCCGTCCACAATCCAAAGAGCTGTGTCACACCAAGGAGCCCTCATTGGTCACCACGACCAAAGTATAAACCGTTTGTTTGAAGCTAACCAGGTTCTGTCTCAACAGGTTTCGGAGTTGGCTAACCAGGTTTCGGCCCTACTTTCCCTCCATGCTCCTCCCTCTGCTCCTGCTTCAGCTTCAGTTTCAGCTAACACTGCTTCTGCTTCGTCTTCTCATCCTCAAACAAGGGAATCTCACTGCACAGACCCGGAACCCTTTTCAGGTCAGCCTAGCCGCTGCCGTGGCTTTCTTTTCCAATGTTCTTCTGTGTTCCAACTACGCCCTGCTGCTTTTTCGACCGACTCTGCTAAGATTCTCTACATGTGCGGATTAATGAGAGGTAGAGCACTTCAGTGGGCGGAAGCCAGGTTTTCTGATCACTCTATTGAAAATGTCAGTTTAGATGCTTTTGTGAGAGAGCTAAAGCATGTTTTTGATCATCCTGACTATCAAGCTGATGCCTCACTCCGCCTGGTAAGTCTCTCTCAAGGGGGGAGATCTGTTGCAGATTATACAATTGAGTTTTGGACCTTGGCAGCTGATGTAAATTGGACTGAGGAAGCACTTTCAGCAGTGTTCATCAAAGGGCTAAGTGAACAATTAAAGGACGAATTGACTTCTCGTGATGAGCCCCCTAACCTTGAATCTTTAGTTTCCTTAGCTAACCGCATTGACAACCGTCTACAAGCTCGACGCTGCGAAAGACGCTCAACTCTTCCTCCTGTGGCTCCGCCTATTGCTCCACGGCCACGACCTAATCCTGTTCCACTTCCTGCATTGCCACCTGCTGCTCCACCTACAGAGGACCCCATGCAGTTAGGACGAGCACAGCTAACCCCTGAAGAGAACCAACGCCGTCGGCTGGCGGGTGAGTGTCTTTACTGTGGGAAGAGAGGTCGCTTTTTGGCAACCTGTCCTGTTCGCGCAAAAGACAGAGCTCATCAGTAAATCTGGGGCTACTGGTGGGCCAAAACGCATTCCCAGACAAAACTAATACTAGACTTCAAATCCCTGCCACACTGTGCTGTAAGACTGCAACTCTGCCAATACAAGCCCTAATTGACTCAGGTGCAGAGGATAATTTTTTGGATGAACAACTGGCTGAGCAGGCTGGAATTGTCTTGAGGCTACTGGACAGGCCACTAACTGCATTAGCCCTTGATGGGAGACCCCTGGCTAAGGTAACACACATCACAGATCCCATCACCTTTGTTTTGTCAGGCAACCATCGTGAGGAGGCACAGTTTTTTGTTATCCCTGCTCTAACTACCCCTCTGATTCTGGGCCACCCATGGCTAGTGAAGCACAATCCTGTCATTGATTGGTCTAGAGGGAAAATTTCTGGGTGGAGTTCATTCTGTCATGCCCATTGTCTTCAGTCTGCTCTGTCCCCAGCAGGAATAAATATGCCTAAGCCAGAGCTGTCCCAAGACAAACCTGTTCTCTCTTCTGTGCCTGACGTGTATCATGATCTGGGGAATGTTTTCAGTAAAAGTCAAGCACTCTCCCTACCTCCCCACAGGCCCTATGATTGCGCTATTGACCTCCTGCCTGGTGCAACTCTACCTTCCAGCCGTCTTTATAACCTCTCCAAACCTGAGCAGGAGGCCATGGAGAACTACATCCATGAATCACTAGCCGCAGGTATAATCCGACCGTCTTCTTCACCACTGGGAGCAGGTTTCTTTTTTGTTGACAAAAAGGATAAGACACTTAGACCCTGCATCGACTACAGAGGCCTGAACAATATTACAGTCAAGAACAAATACCCCTTACCACTTTTAGATTCTGCTTTCACTCCACTCCATGGAGCCACGGTTTTCACAAAGTTGGACCTGCGAAATGCATACCACCTTGTATGTATTAAAGAGGGAGATGAGTGGAAGACTGCTTTCAATACTCCACTCGGCCACTTTGAATACTTAGTTATGCCTTTTGGTTTAACTAATGCACCCGTTGTATTCCAGGCTCTCATCAATGATGTGCTCCGTGATTTTCTTAACCATTTTGTTTTCGTCTATTTAGACGATATTCTTATTTTTTCCAAGGAGTTACAGGAACACCAGAGACATGTCCGATAAGTACTCCAAAGGCTCCTAGAGAACAAACTTTATGTCAAAGCGGAGAAATGTGACTTCCACTCCAGCAAGGTCAGTTTCTTGGGTTTTGTCATTGAGAAGGGCCAGGTGCAGACAGATCCAGAGAAGGTTCGCGCTGTGGCTGAGTGGCCTCAGCCAGAAAGCCGGAAGCAGCTACAGAGATTCTTGGGCTTTGCAAATTTCTATAGAAGGTTTATCAAGAACTTTAGTCGTGTGGTGGCTCCTCTGACTAAACTTACCTCTCCTTCCAAGCAGTTGCTGCTGGACGCCTGATGCGGAGTCTGCCTTTTCCCTTCTTAAACAGCTGTTCACATCTGCACCTGTACTACGACAGCCTGACCCCTCTCAGCAATTCATTGTGGAGGTAGACGCGTCTGACACCGGTGTGGGAGCAGTCCTATCGCAGAGGTTTGACCCTAACAATCGTTTGCATCCTTGTGCTTTTTTTTCCTCGACGTTTATCTCCTGCAGAAAGGAATTATGATGTGGGGAATCGTGAACTGCTTGCTGTGAAACTGGCTCTGGAGGAATGGAGACACTGGCTGGAGGGGTCTGAACTTCCGTTCTTGGTTTGGACTGACCACAAAAACTTGGCCTACATCCAATCCGCCAAGCGCCTTAACTCCCGCCAGGCCAGATGGGCACTTTTCTTTGGCAGGTTCAATTTTTGCCTTACATATCGCCCTGGTTCTCGGAATGTTAAGCCAGATGCTTTATCTCGCCAGTTTTCCCAGGAAGAGACCCCCCTTGCTCCTGAACCTATCATCCCACCAGCTCGCATAGTTGCACCAGTGACCTGGGAGATAGAGAATCTCATCCAGGAAGCTCAGTGCTCTCAGCCTGACCCAGGTACAGGTCCTCCCAATTGTGTTTTTGTTCCTGACAGTGTCCGTTCTAAGGTACTGGAATGGGTCCACTGTTCCCGTTTCGCCTGTCACCCTGGGGTCAACCGGACCCTATCCCTACTGAAACGTCACTTCTGGTGGCCCACCATGGACAAGGATACGCGGGCTTTTGTTCTCGCCTGCCAGACCTGTGCAAGGGGGAAGGCCTCCCACTCCATGCCTACGGGTCTTCTTCAGCCTCTGCCCATTCCTGAACGTCCTTGGTCCCACATAGCAGTGGACTTTGTGACTGGCCTCCCTCCGTCGCAAGGTAACACAGTCATACTAACCATTGTTGACCGGTTTTCTAAAGCTGCTCACTTTGTTGCACTGCCCAAACTGCCCACTGCAAAGGAAACTGCCGAACTTGTCACTCAACATGTTTTCAGATTACATGGCATTCCTACTGATATTGTTTCTGACCGAGGCACGCAGTTCACCTCCCAGGTGTGGCGCGCCTTTTGTGACGCTCTGGGAGCCACAGTTAGCCTAACTTCTGGTTATCATCCCCAGACAAATGGACAAAGGGAGCGCGCTAATCAGGATTTAGAAACTGCGCTGCATGACGTCTTCTAACCCCTCTTCCTGGTCATCTTTCCTTCCGTGGATTGAATATTCTCATAACTCTCTGGTGTCCTCTGCTACTGGTTTGTCTCCCTTTGAGGCCTCTTTAGGCTACCAGCCACCACTTTTCCCAACTGAAGAACTGGATCTGGCTGTGCCCTCAGTCCAGTATCATCTCCAACGCTGCCAGAACATCTGGAAAAAGACCCGTGTTGCCCTCCTCCGATCCACGGCTAAGTCCAAAGCTGCTGCTGACAAGCACCGCTCCCCTGCACCCCAATATCAGCCAGGTCAGTGTGTTTGGCTTTCTTCCAAGAATATTCCACTAAAAACCGACTCCCGCAAACTGTCTCCTCGGTTTCTTGGCCCGTTTAAGATTGACAGGGTCATCAGTCCTTCTGTAGTGCGCCTGAAATTGCCCTCCACTCTTCATATTCACCCCAGCTTCCATGTCTCCCAGTTGAAGCCTGTCCTTTCTAGTGACCTGTGCCCGCCTGCCGATCCCCCTCCTCCCGCCCGGATTGTGGACGGCCATCCTGCCTTTACTGTGCGTCGGCTCATTGATGTCCGCAGGAGAGGGAGAGGATTGCAGTATCTGGTAGATTGGGAGGGGTATGGCCCGGAAGGACGTTCGTGGGTTGCCCGTGCTCTGATTTTGGACTCTAATCTTGTCAGGGAGTTTCATGCCTCCCATCCACAGAAGCCTGGTTGTCCGCCAGGAGGCGTCCCTTAGGGGGGAGGTACTGGGCCGCCAGCCTCTATTATTCAATAAATCAGCTAAGACCATCTCTGTCTGCCTTTTTTGATCCACTAGCCCCAGTCATTACAACAGATACGATACATAATGTGTTACTATTACTGTTATTTTTCCTAGTCTTTGCACAAATATTAAAGCGTTTCATTTTTAATTGGTCAGCTAATGTCTAAACAGCTGCACTGTTCCTAAACCTTGTATAACATCAGTGACAAGCACCAAAACAACACTCACTGACCTCTTATTTATTGTAGAGAAAAGCAAAATACATATTACAAAGTACAGGAGTTTTGCTTGTTTCTAGGTACCACTACTGTACAAAATTGGTCTTGCATTAGGTTGAGACAACATAAATGTAACTCCACTGTATCATTTCAGCTTATCCTTGTTTATTTTACTCTTGGTGTCATTCAGAATACCTCCAATATGAAATTTAGCACAATACAAGTACAAATATGTCATTTATTTACTTTATTATAACATACAATACACAGATAGAGTTTGACAGGTAACAAAGATGTCCACAACATTGTAGATAAGTGCATCTTGATATTATGATGTAAATAACAGGCTAGACTTCTCCACTGGTGCATGATACCTGAACATAACGGTTCCCTGTGAGAGACAGGTAAGGACTGGAAGGAATACCTGTCCTCTGCAGAGTTGTGTCTGGGCCAGTTCAGCTGTAGGTTGGAAGACCAGGGGCCTGAGGATCATCTGATCTGGCCTATGACCTCTTTGTCAGAGCTTCCCACATCTAGAGGTGCATGCTGGATCTGCTGAGGGCCCACTCGTGCTCACCGCTGACGTGGTGCAGTACACCTCAGCACAGAGCTTATAATATATTGAATTTAGAGTCTAAGTTAAAAGGAATGATCACATCTGAGTTAATTTTTTATCTGAAATACTAACTGAAAACAAACTTATCCTTCAGATCCACCTCCATGAAGTTGGCACCCCATATAAATGAAGTATCATGAAAAGTATACCATTCGTTTGTGCTGATTTGTGCCCCAAAAAAGAACATTTGTGCTGGTTTTGTATCTTGAGACATTAAGGATTATTTTATTGACAATGTAATAATAATAATAATAATAATTTTCCACCCCATATTAACGAAATCACACCAAACCGGTGTCATTTGTTTGTGCTGGGTTTGTGCCGGTTTGTGCCGTTAAAATAAATGCTCTAACTGCTTTCGGACGCTAGTTATAACAAAAACATTTGCCAGTGCGGTGACGCCACTTCCACCCCATGTCGTCCAAATCACACCAAACCGATGTTAACCTTTCCTGCTCAGCCTCCTGACCGTGGTCGGGAGACACAGGGGAGTTCCTCCAGGGCCGAAGCTTTCTTCGGGGTTAACTCCCTTCACCTTTCTATAAGGAGTTTTAGTGGAAATGAGGCACAGAAGCACCGCCGTGTTGCTGATGAAGTGGCTTTTATTGACGTTTTTTTTACACATACATTCCCGTCTGCTTGCTAGCTGCCTCGGTCGCCGTCTGCTGCATACTGACGCATCCCTTGACAGCACGATGATGTCGTCCAAGTAGACTAGGCAGGTCTCCCACTGCATGCCAGCCAGGACACGGTCCATCAGCCGCTGGAACGTCACCGGGGCGTTGCAAAGTCCGAACGGCATGACGTTCCATTCAAAGAGGCCTGTCTTAGTGCAAAAAGCGGCTGCTCTGTGTGCTCTCGGTGTTAATTCAACTTGCCAGTGTTAATTTTTCCTTGCCAGTAGCCCGAAGCAAGGTCTAACGTGCTGAACCATTTGGCAGTGGAGAGTGTGTCCAGCGTGTCCTGGATGCGTGGCAGGGGGTACGCGTCCGTTATGGTGCAGTCGTTGAGGGCTCTGTAGTCAATGCAGAGACGGTACGTCCCATCCTTCTTACGTACCATAACGATGGGCGATGCCCAGCTGCGTTGGGCGAGACCGCTCAGCAGGCTCTCGCGGATCTGCTGGTCAGCGTGTTGTTGTTTCTCACCTGCCATACGTCGTGGGTGTTGTTTAACTGGGGCACCTGGACCAGTTACAATGTCGTGCTGGACAAGGCTGGTTCAGCCCAGGTCAGTAGGCCCAGTTGAAAACACATGTCCATAAGTACAAAGCAAACGTTTGAGTTGGAGCCGTTCATAGTCATTGACGTCTGTGGAGCTCTGGGCGTAGAGCTTCTGCAGGTGTAGGGGAACCACAGGAGGGCTAGCAACTGAGTCAGAGGCTTGGGATACATTGGAGGGTCGCACGGCTTCAGCTGGCTGGAGAAGCCCGGCAATGGATCCTTCTTTGATGGTTACAGCCTTATTGCCGAGGTGGAACAGACGAAGTGGGACAGCCTTGGAAGGCTGGGCATGGACTAGGACTCTGGCAATGAGTACCTTGTGCTTCTCTACAAAGCTTTTGGTAGGGCTGAGCATCATGTCACCTTGAGCTGCTGCACCTAGATGCACATGGCCTTTCACCATATATTCTTGCCCCGGTTCCACTACCACAGTTCTGGCTAGTCTCACTGCATGTGACTTTGGGCTGGCTTCAGTTTGGAAGTAAGGCACTTCTTCCCCAAACAGGACGATGCAGGGTCTGCCAAAATCAAGACAGGCTTCAGCTTGAGTGAGGAAAGGATGCCCGAGCAGCACTTAATTTCCTGCGATATCTGCCACTAGGAAATCCACGTCCACCTGCCGGTTGTTGATGTTGATAGGTATCAGGGCCTCACCTAACACAGGAACGTCCCCAGGTCCCACACCAAGCAGAGTCTCAACGATTGAAGGCTGTAGTGGGGGTCTTGTGTCAGGGTGGATGGCATCATAGTAGTGTAGTGGCAGCACGCTCTTCCGGGCCCCACTGTCTAAAATAGCACACAAGTCCAGCTCATAGAAGCGCACGTGGATACTCATTTCTCGGCTTTGGCCCTTAAGCTGGAGCACGGTGGCCTCTGGGCTGTCACAAGGGGTGCTGCTGAATGTCAAGGCCTTGGTGGTTCGGTTAGGGGAAGGGCACTGCTTTTGGATGTGGCCCCAACCTTGACAGTTATGGCAGTGAACACCACCCTTTTTAAAGTTTTTGCGGTTGTTTGGTGTCACTGAGGGGGTGTGTGGGACAAATTGACGGGGTGAAGGGCTAGCCGCAGGTGTAGATTTGATAACAGTCTCATTTTTGTCTTTTTCTCTGACCACAGCAGCTCGGGGCCTGCGTTCAGCTGAGTTGAGGACTCCTGGCTCCATGGCACTAGTGACATAAGACGCAGCCCTCTTGGTGGTTTCATGGCAGTGGGCTATTTCATATGCATGGGCGAGTGTCACTGGGCGCTTCTCTAACAGCTTCTGAACTATTTCTGCATCACCCAGACCATTCATGAAAACTTCACCAGCTATAGAGTCTTGCTCCAACTCTGATCTGTCACCATAGGCTACAGCCACCTTTCCATAAATGTCATCTCTGAATACATGCAGGAGTTCACTGGGTTTACGCACTCGCTGCGTCAATTCTACAGCAACTGCAGCTGCATGGTCAGAAGAAGGGCCGTATGCGGTTTCTAGTTCGTCCACCAGGCGGCAGTAGTCCCACTTGGATGAGCGAGGATTTCTGTGGACAATGGCCCCTGCTGCTCCTACTACGCAGAATTTCAGCTGAATTGTCATTGTCTTTTCTGACCAAAAGTTGGCTTCGGCACAGCTCTCAAATCTGTGCAGGAAATTCTTCCATGGTGTAGTTGGTGTCGTATTGACCTGGACGTAAGGTGGGTACCCTCTCTCTGGGATCACCGTCCTCTTCACTGTCAGATAGGGGCTGACGAGGCACACGGCGGGTCTTACTTGATTTTGAGCGGGGCTGACGCTGTGCAGGGGTTTGCCCATAGCTTATGGCTTCATTCTGGTTAAGGGAAAGCGTACGTTGCATGGGCATATATGCCATGGCGTTAAATGGGGCTGGTGTGCTATGTATAAAACTTCCCATGTGAGCAGAGGAAAAGGGGTTTGAGTCTGCATAGTACGCTGTCACTTGCAGAGCAGGGGCAGGGTAATCGCGCATGTTGCTTCTCGTGTCCCCCTCACGGCCGTAACTCTGACATTCGGCATCAACAAAGGGATTTGTGCGGATAAACTGCGTCTTCTCCATTAGCTTGTGTGCTAGCACAACTTTCATCACACAGAAACGGATTATAAAGTTGACATTTTGCCACAGTCTTGTCTTTGTTAGCTTCCCTAATGTACTCAGCACCCTCTGTGACATTGGTGAGCGACATAAATGGGTTGGAATAATTTGTTTCGAGTGCATAGTGTTCAACGTTACAACGTTAGAGGGTCCCTTCGTGGTCGTCAGTGTTAACCTTTCCTGCTCAGCCTCCTGACCGTGGTCGGGAGACACAGGGGAGATCCTCCAGGGCCGAAGCTTTCTTCGGGGTTAACTCCCTTCACCTTTCTATAAGGAGTTTTAGTGGCAATGAGGCACAGAAGCACCGCCGTGTTGCTGATGAAGTGGCTTTTATTGACGTTCTTTTTACACATACATTCCCGTCTGCTTGCGTCTAAACCATAGAATGTATAAATAAACTAAATAATAAATAAAATAAACTAGCTGCCTCGGTCGCCGTCTGCTGCATACTGACACACCTACATCCGCTACACGGACCCAGGTAGAGCAGCGCGCAACGGTTACGCGCATGCTCACACACCCACACACATCACATACACACCACGCACTGAGCTCCCTATCACATACAAACACAATTCCTGCAACACGGGTATCATTCGTTTGTGCTGGGTTTGTGCCGTTAAAATAAACGCTCTAGCTGCTTTCGGTCGCGAGTTACAACAAAAACATTTGCCGGTGCGGTGCCGTCACTTACACCCCATGTCGTCCAAATCACACCAAACCGGTGTCATTCGTTTGTGCTCGGTTTGTGCCGTTAAAATGACAAGCTATAATAATATACAAACTGTGAACATGTCTGAAATATATTTATAGATACTGACCAGAACAGGACTAGACCAGGATCAGACAAAGACTAGACCTAAAACCAGACCAGGATCAGAACCAGAAAAAGACTAGACCTAGACCCGGCCAGGACCAGACTAGAATCAAAGAGCAGTACTACTCCAGGATAAGACCAGGAATAGATCAAGGCCAGGACAAGACCAGGCCCAGTACCTGTCCGCTACTAGACCAGGATGAGACAGGAACTAGAAGAAGACTAGGACCAGAAAAAGACCAAGACAAGACCAGGCTCAGACCAGTACCAAACCCTGAACCAGACCAGGACCACACCAGCACCAGAACAGAACTGGTTTAAGATCAGATCCAAACCAGCTTAATTCAAAGTCCTTTAACATCTCCCATTGTATTTCAGCTTTTTTAAGGAATATAACATGTTTCAATTTATTACAGCTTAGAACAACTTACCGTATTTTCCGGACAATAGAGCGCACCTAAATATAAGCCGCACCCACTAAAATTTAAAAGAAATATATATTTTGTCACATATAAGCCGCACCGGACTATAAGCCGCTGATATCCAGGCTGAGAAATAAGATATTTATATAGAAAGATTTTGTACCATAAGTGTTTATTCATATACCTGAACTGATTGTTTCCGAACAGTGCCTGTAACACGGCAGTAAAAGTGCTGATCAAACAAAACAGAAAAGTCATTGATGGTTTTATTCATCTTCCTCCTGTGCACTAAAACCAAGTTGCTTTATTTTCCTTCCTCCTGCGTACTGAAACCACTGAACACCAAACCACTGTCACTTTTTCTTCCTGCGCACTGTTAGTAAGTCGCTTCATTCTCCCGTGCACTGAAACCACAAGTCACTATTCATCTTCCTCCTGAGCATTGAAACTACTGAACACCAAACCACTGTCAATTCATTTGTTTTCCATTATGAGGGGGTGAGGGTGCAAAAATATTACCGTATTTTGCTGTTGTGCGTCTTGGGTTGCATGTGCTAAGAATAAAAACTGGTGCTTTCTTGTTTGTACTGACTACCCCTGCCTCGTTTTTGCACTTCCTGCTAGAGCGCCCCCCTGAGGGCTGAAGAAAAACCCGCATCTCTGTATAAGCCGCATGGTTCAAAGCGTGGGAAAAAAGTAGCGGCTTATAGTCCGGAAAATACGGTAGTTAAGCTTCCATCACCTTCACTCAACCTAATTCACCTTCTTTCATCTTAAGTCATCTTCTTTCATCTTAATTCAGTTTCTTTCATTTTGATTCAGTTTCTTTCATCTTAATTCAGCTTCTTTCATCTTAATTCAGATTCTTTCAGCTTAATTCAGATTCTTTTAGCTTAATTCAGCTTCTTTCACTTCATTTCAACATTCAGCTTCAGCATCCACACGCAATGGCTTCTTCAGCCATTGCAAAGATTCTAGTTATAGTTTATTCTTCCACTGTTTTTTGTCCACTTTCAACTCTTCAACTGTTCAACCGATTTCAGCCATTCAAACTTTAAAACGTGTCTAAATTCAGCGACATGGGTGCTACTACTTTTGGTATTCATATCTTTTATACTTTTTCAAATATTTTGCCTTTTATGGCCTAAAAACCCCATTCATTTTCTATGGGATTTCACCAAAATTCACAGTTTTCAGCTTTTCCTTCAGCTCCTTCAGCTGTTCACTGCTTCAGCATACTTCAACATTTCAGCATCATTTAAACGTTCAACGAATCACAAGAAATTAATCTTTTCAGCTATGTTTCTCTGTCAGTCACAGTGTAAAGTGATCAGCTCGTTTTGGATTTTACCTGCGTTAGAATGCGTTGTTATGGTCGCTATGCTTTAACTGTCTTTTCACTAACTAACTTTTCAGCTTTCTTCACCATTTCATGCTTCAGCTCTTTTCACTTCCACTAATTTCACTTCATTCATCTAATTTTATGCTTAAAATGAAGTGATTTTTGTGCTCTTTCAGAAAATGTAACTTTCAGAGCTCTGTGATTTACTACATTTGAATCAGAGCTTCAACCGTGGAGCAAAGTCACCTTACTTCTCCATTGACTCCCATTCTAATTCTGATCCAACTTTTCCCCTCAGACTCAGAGCTCGTACACATGTTTAACTTGTCACTGCTCATTCATTTTTCATCCAATTAACATAAGTTTCATATCCACATGTTCAGCAGAGTCTCCTGTCGCTCACAGTTCAAAGATTTTTCAGATCTGATGTATGGTTCTTGCAATAAACTCTTGTGTTTAAAGGCATCATTTCACTCATACTTTCACTGCTTAAAGCAATGCTTTTCCAATATCCTTCTCTCAGACCAGGTCCAGACCAGACCTAGAACAAGACCAGGTCTATACCAGGACCAGACTAGGTCTAGACCAGAGCCAGAACCAGACCAGGACCATAGAATAACCAGGAATAGACCAGAAAAGCAGGACTAGACATTGAACAAGACCAGGAGTACACCAGAACCAGAGCAAAACCAGACCAAGACCAGACCAGGACCAGAGGAAACCTAGACCAGGGTCAGACTAGGACCACACCAGGACCAGACTAGGACTACACCAGGATGAGAACAGGTTTAGGAAAATTCCAGGACAAGACCAGACTCAGACCAGGTCCAGACCAGAGCCAGGTCCAGACCAGACCTAGTACCAGAGCAGGACCAGACCAGGACCAGACCAGGACCAGAACAGGACTAGACCAGGATCAGACAAAGACTAGACCTAAAACCAGACCAGGACCAGAACCAGAAAAAGACTAGACCAAGACCCCACCAGGTCCAGGCCAGGACTACACAAGGACCAGGATTAGAGGAAGACCTAGAACCAGACCAGGACCAGACTAGAATGAGACCAAGAGCAGTAAGACAAAGACCAGGAAAAGACCAGACTTGGCTGTATCACTTTAGTTTGAAGAGCAGCTTTCACTGTACAACACTTCTGCAGGTGCGTAATCTGCTCGTGGATCCCGGTCACTTCCGTGTTTGTCAGTAAAATTCATTCACAAGACGCATTTGCATTGTCCTTCTTTGGTTGAATGGAGGCATGGAGCGGGCGTGACTTGTGGCGGATTTATATCCCCACCTTTCTGCTTCAGGTGAGACTTATAAAGCAGAAATTGCGCGCAGTTGTGCGTCCACCTGGTTTTATAGATCTGGACCTCTCCTTTAGTTAACATTTTACGCATTCTTTTATAAATGAGGCCCTAGGGCTCTCAGTTATCAAAGTTGCGCAGAAAGGAGTGCAGACCTGTGCGTAAAAGTGGCAGTGCGCCAAAGCGCGCTTGGGATTCATGAAACTGGTGAACGCACAACCGGCTGTTGATAAGTCCGTTTTATAAATGACCAACCACGTCCCAGGCTTCACTGCCATTTTTAGAAAAAGAATGCACAGGCTATATAATATAGCAACACTTCTTTATTTATTTATTTATTTTTTTTAAAGTCCAGACTTATACTGATAACATAAAACACACGCGCACACACACACATACACAGCAATGGAGATAAGAAACAATTGACAATAGTAGGTTTTACTGCCGCAATTTTGTTTTACATAGTTTTATTTTGGTTTTATGCTGGCGTATTTTGTTTTGAAAATCCCTAGTTAGGATACGCTTTTGACAGAGTTTCTGCCCAGTTGAGCAATACTAAGGTAAACAAGAAAAATAAGCACACGTGTTAGAGTTTACTAGCTTAAGCTCATTATAAGTATATAAACCTCATTTCTCTCTTATATGTGGTCAGCCAGCGAGGTATGTATTCGTTAATTTCTGTATTTATTTTCATGTATTTTTGTACCTTGTTGTGATTCGTATTTTGTGTTTGCTAGTTCGACGGTGGCAAGGTGATTGTAGCATCACGGCAAGTTGTAAAGTGTCAAGTGTCAATCTTAATGTCAAGCTGAATAAAACTTCGTTGAAAGCCATCAGTAACAGAACTCTTATTGACGAGGAGAGAAGTGATAGTCGAACTTGGACCTGCATGATTCCCTGCCATTTGGTGGCGACAAGTCGTCATTACATCAAGCAATAAGTCACTGCAAGTGTTTATGGACGCATTAGTTCGCCGGTTTCTCCATGAAGACGTCCAGAAGCCAGACATTAAAGTTTATGTGTGGAAGTGTAACACAAAGTTGGAGAAACTATAAGGAGCTATGTGAAGCCTAAAACCAACAGTGATTCAAGGTAACAAAGTGGAATTAATGCAAAGACAAGTTCAAAAGTAAAATTAAGAAGACAAATTCATTTCCAAGTCAAGTTAACTAAATAAAAAGAGACTAAAAAAGAGTCACCAAAAAATCCGTCATTAAGCAAGATCCAAATGACATTCTACAAGAACACATAAGTACTGTACAAAAGGAATTAGCTGAACTGAATGCTGTTTATGATGAATATAGGACAATGGACAGCCCACCACATGACATGCGTCGTACGTTAGACAAATGTGCAGCAATAACTGAAATTGTTGTGACAAACACTCAGTCCCAGATACAAGGAGCAAGTGAAGAAATCATATGGCCTGATGCCAGCTCTGTGTTTGCATCCTCAAAGTCTAGTGTCACGTTCCCAGCTCACTGTCACTCTAAAGTCAATACTATTGCGTCTGATGTATCCTCAGCCAAAAGACAAGAAGCCGCTTCAGAGTATGCTGCCACAAGGGCCGTACTACAGATCATGGCTGAACAAGATCAGCATAGAGAAAAACTCCAAAAGCTTGAAGAGGAGGATCAACGCATAATCGCAGAACAAGAAGCAGCTGCATTATCACAACGTCTCCAAGAAGAAAGGGAAGAAACTGAGCGTAAGATAAAAACGGAACAAAACAAAGCCGCTGTGATAAAGAAACAAGAGGAAAATGCAGAAAGGAAAAGGATTTGAAAAGAGAAGTTGAACGTCTTGAAAACCTGAAAAGATTCAATGCTGCTAAAGCAAAGCTGCAAGTTTATGATGAAAGTTACCTTTCCGTTATCCAAGAGCCTGTAACGCAGATATTTGAACCTGCTAAAGCACAAGCAGCAGGCACTAATAAAGCTTATCCTCAGTACTCACCACCAAGAGAGCAACCAAGTGTCATTCAAGAGAACACAGGTGATCTTGTGAGAGTTTTGGCAGAAGCTATGTCAGCCAATAGACTACCTATCCCAGAGCCTACAGTATTTAGTGGGGATTTACTTAAGTTTAAGCATTGGAAGGCATCCTTTCAGACTTTAATAGAGAGGAAAAATATCCCAACTGCAGAAAAAATATTCTTTCTCCAAAAATATGTTGGTGGACTTGTAAAAGAAGCCCTAGAAGGCTACTTCCTGATTGGCTCTGAAGATTCATATGATTCAGCATGGGAAATGCTTAATGAACGTAATGGTGAGCCTTTCATCATTGCTAAAGCCTTTAGAGACAAGCTGCACTCATGGCCACAGATTACAGGAAAGGACAGTACAGATTTGAGAAAGTTTGTGGACTTCTTACAAAGCTGTAAATCTGCCATGACTCAGAATAACAATCTTAACGTTCTCAATGATGGAATTGAGAACCAAAGACTTGCTTCTAAGCTTCCCGACTGGTTAAGTAACAAATGGAACCGGAAGGCCACAGAGTACCAACTAGAGCACAGACAGTTCCCAAACTTCAGCTATTTTGTGACATTCCTGTCTATGGAAGCAAGCATTGCATGCAACCCCATAACATCGTACCAAGCCTTAAGACAAAGTGACATTGATAAAATCAAGGCAAAATCCCAGTTTGCAACCTTTCCCAGAAAACAAGAGACAGCAAAGATTTTCACAACAAGTACCAATGAAAGAAATACAGTTACATGTCTGTTTTGTAAGAAAATGGGTCATAGCTTGCACAAGTGCCATAAGTTCATTGAAAACCCAATTAATGAAAGAGTTAAATTCATTCAAAGTGAAAAACTGTGTTTCGGGTGTCTTAAAATTGGACATCAATCCAAGAACTGCAGCAACCGGATGGTTTGCAACACCTGCTCAAAGCGTCATCCTACATGCCTGCATGAAGATAGGCTCAAGCAAGAAACAAAGAAAGAACAACTTAAAGAACAAAGTGAACAAAGGGAAACCAAGCAACAGGTAACACAGCCACAAGACATAACCAATGAAAGCACATCTAATAGAGTAACACATGAGAGCAATAATACACAGACATCAGCTATAGTCCCTGTCTATGTATCCACACCAAGTGATCCAAGTAAAGAAGTACTTGTCTATGCTCTACTGGATACACAAAGTGATTCCTCATTTATCCTCAATGAGATAGCAGACAACTTGGACATAACCAAACAACAAGTTAAACTCAAATTGTCCACAATGTCATCTAAGACAACTACTGTACCCTGTAAAAGACTTGAAGCCTTACGGATAAGAGGGCAATTCTCCTCCAAGAAGCTAACAGTACCAGTCGTTTACACTCGTGACTTTATACCTGCTAATTGCAAACATATTCCCACTCCAGAGATTGCTAAAGCTTGGTCTCATTTAGAGCATCTCGCAGAACATGTTGCTCCTCTATTAGACTGTGAAATTGGTCTACTGATTGGGTACAACTGCCCACAAGCCTTAATGCCCAGAGAAGTTGTATGTGGAGAAGAAAATCAGCCATATGCCCAGAAAACTGACTTAAGCTGGAGCATAGTAAGCTACTGTGATTCAAGTGACACAAGCAGCGATGCAATAGGAGTAAGTCACCGCATCATTGTAAGACAAGTGATACCAGAGATCAATCCAACAGCAGACTTAAAAGGTGAAGTTCGCTACATTTGTAAAACTCAAATAAAAGAAGTAACATTTACAGATGTGATTAAAGCACTCGAATCAGACTTCAATGAGAGATCAGTTGAAGATACAAGCGTTTCACAGGAAGATCTCCACTTCCTAACAAAGCTAAAGGAAGGAATCAAACATAAAGCAGATGGACATTATGAAATGCCATTGCCTTTCAAAAGCAAAAGACCAAATCTTCCCAACAACATGTCAAGTGCTTTGCAACGCCTAAACAGCCTTGAACGTAGACTAAAGAAAGACCAAAAATACTATGAGCACTACGTAAGTTTCATGGATGACATTATTGCACGTGGCGATGCAGAAAAGGTGCCAAAGGAGGAAATTGACAACAACCCTGCCTGGTATATTCCCCACCACGGGGTATACCATCCTCAAAAACCAAACAAGATACGTGTAGTGTTTGATTGTTCTGCACAATACCAAGACACATCACTAAACGACCACCTACTTACAGGACCAGACCTCACAAACACGCTAGTGGGAGTGCTGTGTAGGTTTTGCAAAGGCCCAGTAGCAGTAATGTGTGATGTGGAACGTATGTTTCACCAGTTCCACGTAAGACCTGAAGACCAGGACTATCTACGGTTCTTATGGTGGGAGCATGGTGACCTAAGTTCTCCTCCATCAATCTTCAGGATGAAAGTTCATCTCTTCGGGGCAGCGTCTTCACCCGGCTGTTCCAACTTTGGCCTAAAACATCTAGCCACTGAAGGTCAGGACAAGTTTGATCCAAGCACAGTCAAATTCATCCAAAGGAACTTTTATGTAGATGATGGACTTGTTAGTGTGATGTCAGAAGCAGAAGCAATAAAGCTTATCAAAGAAGCAAGAGAGCTATGTAACACCGGTAAACTAAGACTCCACAAGTTTATATCCAACAATGAGAGTGTGTTAAGGTCACTACCAAAGGAAGAGTGTGCCGACAGTGTTAAAGACTTAAGCCTAGCGTTGGGAGACCCACTAATGGAAAGAGCACTCGGCATTCAGTGGTGCGTGTCCTCGGATGAGTTTCAGTTCAGGATAACAGTAAAAGAGCACCCTATGACAAGAAGAGGAATCCTGTGCACAGTAGCGTCTGTCTACGACCCATTAGGATTTGTAGCACCATTCATCCTAAAAGTAAAACAAATCCTGCAACAGTTGTGTCAAGAAAGGTCTGGCTGGGATGAACCTCTCTGATCATCTCCGCATGCAGTGGGAGTCCTGGCTGCAAGATCTTCAAAACCTGTCAAAGGTGAGAATTAAAAGATGTCTCTTGCCAGAAAATACAAATGTTAAACAGTATGAGCTGCATCACTTTGCTGATGCTAGTGTCACAGGCTATGGACAATGTAGTTATTTGAGAACAGTTACTTCCAGTGGTGATGTTACTTGTACTTTAGTAATGGGGAAAACACGTGTAGCCCCTACCAAAGTAACCACTGTCCCTAGACTTGAGTTATCAGCTGCAGTAGTCGCAGCAAGGACAAGTGTGATGCTCAGAAATGAACTGGAAATAAGTGACCTCAAAGAACATTTCTGGACAGATTCCAAAGTTGTGATGTGATGCAAAGAGATTTCATGTGTTTGTAGCAAATAGGATTGAAAGAATCAAGTCACTTACAGAACCACAACAGTGGCATTATGTGCAGTCTGAACACAACCCCGCAGACCACGCATCTAGAGGTCTGAGTGTCAAGCAACTCCTCACATCAAACTGGCTCAAAGGTCCAGATTTCTTGTGGCAAAGAGAACTCAATATTGAAAATGTGAATGTTGAAGTTATGCGTGATGATCCAGAACTAAAGACAGTTAATGTGCTCAACACAAATGCACAACAGGAAAACAGGACATTACTAAACAGACTCACAAAGTTTTCAGGCTGGAGTAGAGCTGTTAAAGCTATTGCACGTCATAAGAGATTTGTGAAACAGTTCAAAGGAGAGATACCCAAAAACAATGACAACACAAGTATTAAAGACAGACAAGAAGCAGAACTTTTCATAAGGAAAATAACCCAAGCAAATGCCTTTAAAAGTGAAATCAAAGATCTGACACAAGGAAAAGACATACAACTCAAAGACAAGAGAAACAAACTGTACAAACTAAGTCCATTCATTGATAACCAAGGTATTCTCAGGGTGGGAGGACGTTTAACTAGATCTAGCCTTCACCCACACGTCAAACACCCAGCTATTCTGCCAAGGTCAAGTCATGTTTCGTCTTTGTTGATTAAACACTATCACGAGAAAGTATATCATCAAGGAAGAGGAATAACTGCAAACAAGCTGCAGTCCCAGGGAATATGGATCCTAGGCTGCAGTAGTGCTGTTGCCTCACACATCTACAAGTGTACAACCTGCAGGAGATACAGGAGAAACACACAAGATCAACTAATGTCAGACCTACCAGAGGAAAGAGTGGAAATGACACCGCCATTCACCTACTGTGGTATAGACTGTTTTGGACCTTTCTATGTAAGAGAGGGCAGAAAAGAACTGAAAAGGTATGGTCTTCTGTTTACATGTATGTGTTCTAGGGAAATACATATTGAAATGTTAGATGATCTTACCACAGATATGTTTATTAATGCAAGAGCGTTTATTGTTATACGTGGACATGTTAGACAGCTCAGATGTGACCAAGGTACTAATTTTGTTGGTGCTAAGGGAGAGTTTTTTAATGCAATGAAAGATTTTGACCATGAACAGTTAAAACAGTATGGTTGTGAGTTTGTAATGAACACTCCTTCATCTAGCCACATGGGGGGTGTCTGGGAGCGGCAAATTAGGACTATTAGAAGTGTTTTGACCGCTATTCTAGACCAATCTTCTAAGAGACTTGACAGTACCTCTCTCAGAACATTTCTGTATGAAATTATGTCTATTGTTAATAGCAGACCATTGACTGTTGAGAACTTAAATGACTCTAGTTTAGAGCCTCTCACACCCAACCACATTTTAATGATGAAGTCCAATATTGTACTGCCCCCTCCTGGTGACTTTGTGAATCAAGACCTCTATTTGAGAAAGAGATGGCGCCAGGTACAATTCTTGGTCAATGACTTTTGGACAAGATGGAAGAAGGAATATCTTCTTAACCTTCAACAGCGACAAATCTGGCAAAAGGACAAAAGGAACTCAAAGGTGAATGACATTGTTATTCTTCAAGAGGATAACTCCCCAAGAAGCCAATGGAAATTGGCCAAAGTAACACAGGTGTATCCTAGTACTGATGGAAGAGTCAGGAAATTAAAGCTGTTACTCAGTGATTCAAATCTGGATAACCACGGAAAACGGATTTCCAAGAAGGTTTACTTAGATAGACCGGTACATAAAATAGTGTTATTACTTGAAGCAGAGTAAATGTCATATGGTTTTATATTTGTTGTTGTTATAAAGTTGATATTTTAAAGTATATTTTGTGAATAGAAATCACAATAGATTTTGTGATTTGGTGGGAGTTTTACTGCCGCAATTTTGTTTTACATAGTTTTATTTTGGTTTTATACTGGCATATTTTATTTTGAAAATCCCTAGTTAGGATACGCTTTTGACAGAGTTTCCGCCCAGTTGAGCAATACTAAGGTAAACAAGAAAAATAAGCACACGTGTTAGAGTTTACTAGCTTAAGCTCATTATAAGTATATAAACCTCATTTCTCTCTTATATGTGGTCAGCCAGCGAGGTATGTATTCGTTAATTTCTGTATTTATTTTGATGTATTTTTGTACCTTGTTGTGATTCGTATTTTGTGTTTGCTAGTTCGACGGTGGCAAGGTGATTGTAGCATCACGGCAAGTTGTAAAGTGCCAAATCTTAATGTCGAGCTGAATAAAACTTCGTTGAAAGCCATCAGTAACAGAACTCTTATTGACGAGGAGAGAAGTGATAGTAGGCTTATTATTAAGTCAATATTAATAAGTATTGACATTTAGTAGACTTGGGTATAAGTGGTAAAAAAGTTTGATCTTGATCTCATCATGTATTAATATCCTTGTCAATTTCTTTTCCAGAATGAGTCTTTCTATGTTGTTAAACTCCCAGACCAGACCAGATACAAAAGCACTGAAAAATCGTTCTTAATTAGGCATTTAATAAAGAGGAAATTTTGCCAACCGCTGTAAAATAAATAAATAAATACATAAATACATAAAATAAAGTGGTTCTTTGTGATGGCCAATCCACAAAAAAATGACACTGAAGGGAATGCTAAAAAATTAGAACTAAATAAGTCTTATATCATTTCAAATTATGCAATTTGTGGGTGTTCCCCAAAGATTACAATGACAGGCCACAAACACAAAGGTCCTTCATTCAGTGAAGTCTTTTCTTTAAATCTGTTTTTTAAAATGAAAACCAAACACATCCGAGGCGTCTATAGTCTTTTAGAAAAAAAAACCCTACAGTTCTGATGCATGATTTATATAATAAAGGCCAGACTTATACGGATAACACATTAAGCATGTAAAAACAAACACACATAGAGCAATGGAGATAATAAGCCAGACCAGAGTAACTGTTCTGGTTTTTTTTATATTTGAGAAAACGTTGGATCCGTGCAGTTTTAACAGTGCAATGACAAACAAACCTGAGCGCTGAACGAGCTCCGGTCTCCAGCTCACCGCACCGAGATGACACAGCGTGGACCACGGTACTGGGATGCTGCAAAGCAGTTCGCTGCACAGCGTCAAATCAGATCGATTTCCGCTGCATTGTTTTTTTGCGTGTCTGTTTTTTTTCCCTCAGGTGGTTGTGGCCCTGGTGCTCTTTTGACATGAACAGGCTCCATCAGAGAAACGGGAGCCATGAGTGTTGTTTGAAATAACATTATTTCAGAATTATGAGTCATATCAGGGCACCGTTTTTTTGTTGTGCGGCTGTAGCTAGAAAACACACTGTATTAGTTCAAAAACTCTTGTTCGTTATCATAGCCTGTTATTTATCTTTTTTTTTTTACTGTTTATTACAAACTCCAACCCTCCTGCACTAAGTTGGCTATTATTATAATATGATGCTGCATTCTGGCTGACGGTCACTGTTTTTAATTTTAACCGCACATTCAGCCCTTTTGATCTTGAACAGAGTCTGTCATCTTTTATAAATTTACGTAGCCTATGTATTTAGCTTCGAACGATTTAAATACCCATAGTCCACTACGTTCTGACCGTTAGGCTCACACCTATAAAAGTCAGTTCGCGCCGGGTCGTCAGGTCATTTCAGCATCGGCGAGCAAGAAGCGACAAGTGAGTAATCAGGCTACTGTATGATTTTTAAAAAGTTGTTTTTTACTTACAAACTAAAATTTAGACCTAAAAATGTTATTGTGTACATGTTAAAATAGCCTTTATTGTTTACGGCACTCAAAATGATATATTAGAGCCTACCTCCATCAGGCTAAAGGGAAGACGGAGGTTTATTACAACACACTCCACTAAGCATCCCTCACTACTTTGAGACTGGATACCACCATATGTAGAAATGATTAAGTTAGAAAAGTTTTATGTCACTTTTAGGTTATTAAATGTCTTAATTTAGCCGTAAATTAGGTATTTAAGTCTATCTGGAAATAACTAGCTATAACTTCTAACCTCCGTTAGCCGGCCGTTAACCGACCGTTAGCCGTTAACTATCACCACAGTGAGGATACGTGCAGTCAGGGCAGGGAGAGGAGACGGTGCAGCGCTGTGTTATAAATCTAGATACAAAAGGCTCTTTTTCTGTTTATATATTTCTTTTCTCAAATACGCAACTAGAAAGAAGCAGCGATGACTTATAAACTGGGCTGAGTCCGTTCACACGGCGCGTGCCGCTACGTTTTCTCTGTAAGCTACGTCACCAATAGGTCTATATCACTGACGTCATAGCCTTTGTTCTGCCTCTCCATAGATACATTGAGCATGTAAATGTGATTTATTTAACGAATTGAAACAAATGACAATAGTAGCCTTATTATTGAGTCAATATTAATACGTATTATACATTTAATAGACTTACTATGTTGCTATACGTGGTAAAATGTTTGATCTTTTATCATATATAATAATATAATATATATGTACTTTGTCCATTTATTTTCCAGAATGAGTCTTTCCACAGTGCTGCAGTCGAAAAGACCTCATTCTAAACAACTGCCAATGCTGAAAGTAAAAGTAGTGAAGGAAAAAGAAAAAGCATCGTTCTCAATTGGGCTTTCGAAAAAGAAGAGTTTTTGGCAACAGTAATAAAAAAAAATAAAGTTGTTGTTATATGTGATGGCAAGTCAAATGCCAAATTAACCCTGCATGAAGGGAACACAAAAAATTAGAACTCAATAAGACCTATATTATCGCCAATTATGGGACTTTTGGGTGTCCCCCACATTTAACCCTTACAAAGGACACTAAGGTCCTAAATACTAGTTAATGAGGAGCTGCTGCAAGAGGCGGAGGACATGATTTCCCAGTCACAATGACTGGGAAAATTGTGCAGCAGTCAGTGTCTGTTTTTAGACTGTTAATTAGTCTGTCTGCCAGATTGTCTTATTTTCTTTTTCTTCTCTTCCAGATGTTCAAAACACGCGCCGTCAATACAAAAGGGACCAGTGTCCCAGTCCGAACAATCAAAATAACGAGTGTATGTATACACTATTTTTGCTTGGATTATATTTAAACCATTTCGCTGTGATCAGATAAATTTAATTTTTTGTTGGTTTTATGTTTGTTTTTGGTATAGGACGGACGTTATAGCTGGATCAATCTGTGGAGGGAGATGGCACTGGCAAGCATCTCAGTAGGAGACACCATCACCGTCAGTCACCTCAATGGTGCAACATCAAACTACGGCTATCGGCTAAATACCAGTCACAACACAGAGATCACGGTAATTATCTGTCTTACTGTCAGTCTGACTGACTGTCTGTCTGAACCTTTTTAATGTTGTAGCGTGACGCAGCTGCGGTCCGCTCGTGTTGAGGAAGTCACGTGTTCTGCTTGTAACGGTGTTGAATGCAGTTTCTGTGATATAGTTGCCACTATTCACTGTTCTAATTTCATCCTACCATGTGTTTATTTGAAGTTAATGTTATAACTAAGCAGGTTCCATAATGCTGTAGTGTACACCATGACTAAGGACATAGTGTTGTTAAGTAAAATATTATATATATTATATAATAGTTCATATTTTGTCATTGTCAAAGTAACTGCTCCCTCAAAGTCCGTGATGAGCAGGAAACGCGACTGAAAAGGTTACTCGCAGGACTGTCTAATGTTAAGACATCACATTATATTTTACAGACGCAGACTGAGGAAGTGAGAGGTATTCTTCTCCGTGGAGGGAGCATCAGTGGTGGAGAACGGCCTGATTGATGTGACTGATGGCGAGTCCTTGTATTCAATTTCGGAAGAAACCCATAACTTCACAGTATTAATTAAAGCGAAAATACAGGGAAGTAAAATCCTGTCATACACTAGAGAAATACAGGAGTGAGAGACATTACATTGTGGTAATAATAAATAATAATAATAATACTGTAATTAGTTTTTGTGTGAAAATATATAATATATATATAATATATAATCCACAATCAAATAATTTGTACATACATATTTTGAATTTTATTGAATGTTGGGTCAATTTACCTTTGAATGAATGTGAATTATTTTTGATTTATTGTTGTTTTTATGTATTTACTTAAATAAATATTTTTGAATTAATTTATTTGTAATTATTTGAGTGGCTTAGGAATGTCATTAAGCTGACTATATATCTAACAAAACTGTACAATAACGAAATGAATGTTTTAACAATGGGGAATTTGTCAAATCCAATCTTTGATGGTTCTTTTTTTTATTATTTTTTTTACAATTTTAACAATTTAGTAATTAAGGCAAGGCGCTGAGTCCCTCACAAACAGGGCTGAATGCATTCACATGGCGCGTGCCTGCTACCTTACACCTTCACCAATATAACAGTTATAGACGCTTCAATCATACATACTGACTCCCAATGGTCTAGATATATGATCAAAATAGCCTAGAACACAACAATCTTTTTTGTCTTTCATCAGAGGCTGCTTTTACCAGGCTATCAGTAAACGCTCCAGTGTCAAAGTAATGCCACGGAAATAAATGATCAGTTGTAGTTGATTTACGCAGAAACAAACACGTACTGCCACTGGATAACTCAGTGTAAGACTGCCTTCATTTAACATACTGAAATTTGACGTTGCGCAGTGGCCATTTACCAGGAGCCGTGGTCTACACACCGTTTCCCCCTGGTGCCGTAAGGTGAAGATTGGCAGAGCTGGTTCTGCCTCAGAGTTACTGGTGTGTCTGCCAGTCACAGGCTGTCCTGTTGGTGTGACCATGTTTTACATTTTGTGATGTTATAACACGTTGCACATCAAATATGTAGCTACTTTATTGAAATATTTAAGCCTCAGACGTGGTTCGGTTGTCACTTGAAAACAGTTATTTGTCATGTCCTGCTCAAGGACGTGTCCCTTTTTGAGCGTGAATACTTACTTCAAATGGCACGACGCAGTTTCATGAATCCCACGCGCGATCTGGCGCACGAACACTGTTACAGATTTGAACTCGTTTCTGCACAACTTAGACCAGGGGTCGGCAACCCAAAATGTTCAAAGAGCCATATTGGACCAAAAAAACAAAAAAAATTCTGTCTGGAGCCGCAAAAATTAAAAGCCTTATATAAGCCTTATATGAAGGCAACACAGGCTGTAAGTGTATATTAGCTATATTAGCCTGCTATCACGACATCAAATGACTAAATAGGCTACAAATACATTATGAGCATTCATGATTAAATGTTTATTTTCCCTGCAGCGCATCCTGGAGAAAATGACGCACCACCACCACTTTGCTGTACGATATTTGTAGCCTGTCCAGCCAGACAACTTTCTCATTGTATTACAAACAGAGAAAGTCAGTCTGGGATTGTCCAATTGCCCCCGATTTCTGCTCCGGCTCTTACCGACCAATCGTAGCGACGGGGAGGGATTTTGTTTTGCGCAACAATTTTTCAACCAAAGATTAGCAGGTTTAGGTAGCTTACTACGATCGAAATAAGCACCGAACTCGATATTACACCCTGTGTCCTCAGATTTTTGACAAAAACAACAGAAGTTATTCACCGTCACCGATGCATCTTCTCTCTCTAGCCATGCTGGTGTACGCTGTGGTTTGTTGACAACTACAATCAGTTTCGTTTTCCTTACGTCACATCCGGTATGTGGTATTTGGTGCTTTAAGTTTAACTTCCATCACAACGTTAATGTCATCAGCTATCTTTCTCTTTTTCCCTTTGGGATCCATGGCCCATGACACACCCGCCGGTTGTTTACAACAGCCACCTGACTGGCACCGCGCCGCGCTCAAACGAGTGTTGCAGGCTATGACGCAAATCTTTGTTGACAGAAATGTTGAAATTTAATATTTATTATACAGATTTTTACAGCATTGGAAAACGTTAAGAATGTTTGTGTCATGTTTGTCCTCCTACAGAAACCATATTTTCTATTTTCATACATTTTTATAAAAGCTCCAGGGAGCCACTAGAGCGCTAAAGAGCCGCATGCGGCTCTAGAGCCGCGGGTTGCCCACCCCCGACTTAGACAAATGTGGGCCACTGGCACCAAATAGCAGTAAACTGTGCTCGTTAGGCAATTTATATGTCATCAGCGGCCACTGCACAGCTTTAGCCACGGTTCCTTTGTGTCACAAACTTTAGAGCGCACAAAACAACATACATGGCAGTGCACTACAAAACACTAACTGATGTACAATAGCCACAACGAGCTGCCGGTATGAAATCAGATGCACATCACACACATGAACATGACAAAGGCACACTGTGTGTGTGTGTGTGTGTGTGTGTGTGTGTGTGTGTGTGTGTGTGTGTGTGTGTGTGTGTGTGTGTGTGTGTATGGAGAGAGAGAGAGAGAGAGAGAGAGAGAGAGAAAAAAAATCTGAGGGCACAGGGTGTAATATCGAGTTCAGTGCGTCTTTCGATTGCAGTAAGCTACCTAAACCTGCTACTGTTTTCTGGCGCTCAATATGACGCGAAACAAAATCCCGCCTCCTCGCTACGGTTGGTAGGAAAGAGCCGGAGCAGAAATCGGGGGCAGATGGGCGATCCACACTGACTTTCTTCGTATGTAATACAATGAGAAGCCGTCTGGCTGGCCAGGCTAGAGAAATGTTGCCAAATTTGCATCCATGTAGAACTTCAGAATCTCGCCATCATTGAAAAGCTGGTCCGAGATAAACCCTGTTGACATTTTTCGGCACGTTTTGTAGATGGGCTTTTCATTACTTTAGATTTTCATGCCTAGCCGTATGCAGTCGTGGAACGGGTTATTAAAATCCCTGTGTTGGCTCAGGCTGTTTTTGTGTATGATGTGGAAATGATAGGGAGTGGTGTATCACTGTGCGTAGTGAGCGAGGCGCAGCCACTCCAGGCAGACGCATACAGGTTGACTGACAACTTGCGTCTAGCCTAGATTCCCGTGAGCCTAGATTCCCGGAAACTAAAACAGTATTGACAAAGAAAATTCGGCGGTCAGTTAAAAACATAGAGTCTCCATAGGGGGGCGGGACTTAGATAAAATAATATATATTACTAAGCACTCACTCATGGCATAGGACCAGACTGTTACTTTTACGCATCTTTTAATATATTTATATTTTGATTGCTTTATTAATATAAACATTACCGTCAAGGTTTCTGGGTAATGTAATGAATATTTATAACTAATATTCTTACAAATATAAATATGAGTAACAA